>CM073777.1:2185400-2268375 GCA_037158775.1 Hetaerina titia
CAGTGAATTTATATATATATATATATATATATATATATATATATATATATATATATAGTTTTTTTCTCATATTATCTGAGTAATTTGTAGATTTCATTGAATTTATGAATATTGGCGTACATTGCCGTCAATTTCATGAAATTCATTAATCGTCGTAATGATTTAATAGAAGGTTCCAAGATTCCTCTTTTTTTACATGCATTTGTTATTTAGTCATTTGAGTCATCTTTTGGAGCAATTTTTCTTTTGCTTGTCACCTGCTCTCAGGAAAAGACGCGAAGGGGAATAAGTACGACCAAAGAATCAGACCCAAAGGAGGTCCACGAAAAAGCAGGATGTCTGCCGTACTAATGCACGGTAATGGAAGTTAAAATGGCTCTCGGGAGAGAGAAAGTAAGGGACTAATGTAGGAGAGGACACAGAAGGATGCAAAAAGTGTCCTTCGCTCCTCCAGGGGAAGGAGCAAGAAGAGGGGAGAGGTGAAAGAGCCGTTAAAAGCAACGGCTTCACGGGCGCACTTTTTATATGGAGGGAAGCCTATAAAAACATCGCGCTTTTTTGATCGCGTGGCACTAGGCAGGGGGATTTAGAGTCGGGGACATGATCGGGTGCTAACCGCGTCGGGGCTGACGGAACTTAGGCCAATATCGATGGACGAGGGAGAAGTGCTTTACGGTGTCCTGGAGAAGAAATATGGTGGCTCTTTTCTTTAGATGAAATTATCATTAAAGTGCTTTGAATAATTGAAGTATATGAAACTATTTCTCAAATTTTGATGAGCAGAAAGAAAATATGAGGTATCTGGGAAAATATTTCATGAGATATATTTTATTTCCGTCTATTCCTGGTGAACACAAAATATGAAGAAACTGGTAAGTCTAATTGAGTGAGAAATTTCGTGAATAAAGTTACAAATAAAACAATATTCTCTGCATCACACAATTCCTTCAAGGATCAACATTTAATTACTGTATTGTGCGATGAAATTTGCATTTGAATTGGCTTTAGCAGTGTTTGATTTCATAATTCTTGAACTTAATTATATTAAAAGTGATTCCTGGAAGACCACTTTCAGTTGGTACTTCTTCGCTATTTAATGTTGGCATTTCACCTCGTTCAAAAAAGGTACGGCAGTTACATATAACTTACGAAATGTAATAATGAATTATACACATGTATGGGTATATTTCTTTTAGCAGAGTTAATTTTTAGTTTCACCAGAGAAATATTACAATGATATTAAACCTACCAAAAAGTTTATCGACTAATGTAATTAATACTCTGCCAGAGACAATTTAATGTTGAAACACATTTTAAATATGAATATTTCGAAGTAAAAATCACATTGAAACATGCAGAATACCTCTGGGCTTCTGACTTAAAAATAGAATTTTTTAAACTTTATGGGCTTCGAAAGATAAACTTTTAGTGATGGAGGATGAATGGCCATCTTCCGACGCTAAACATGCGCACTCCCTCCAAATGGCTTTTTGGTCATATTTAAAGTTTCCGTCTAGTTTATGCTTTGGAATATTAATTTTTTTATTAATTAATAAATTTTTAGTAAGGTGAATGGACGAATGATGGATATTGGCAAGTTATTGTGAAAATGAGTAAAACATATCAAAAAGGCGAAATATAATAACAGCCTTGTGAGTTTTGGCTATTTTTTATTAATAATTAAAGGAAAGTGATTAATTATAGATATAATGTAAGCTTTACACTTTTACAATAGGTATTTGCATTACATATGGAATACGGGGTTTCGACAGAGGGTTTTAACGAAATCACTGTGTGAACTATATTCTTTGTTGACGAAGATTTTCCTGAAGTTTCGAAAGGGTAGAGAACTCGGGTGTAAAACAGTGAAGTTAAGATACATACGATTCGACATTTGCTGAACGTCAACATGAAGACAGTGGTAACCTCAAGGTGCCTTATTACTTCTCTTTTCAATCCATTTAGGATACCTCAAAACTCTTAATTCCAGTCTGTACTTTCTCTTTCCTACTCAAATTTATAATCTGCTGTAAGGTCGCGTGTAAGAAGTTTGAGATTATTTTGCATAAAATACCCAGGGAGGTAGTTGGAAGAGAGAGGGATTTCAATAAGTTGTATTCGCTCTTTAATATCTGTGGGCGCGATATTTGCGAGGGAAGCACTTGACCTAAAACCTATCTTTTGCGTTCTTTATCTCAAGATCATATTTGTAGGCGAACTATTGTCTGCCCCATCGCTGAGGGCCTGAGTGCTATATCATTAGACTCATCGGTGTCATATCTCACGATGAACAACTTTGCTTTAGATTTAACCTTCGGAGTCTACCTGACTCGTGATATCAGCATTCTAGAATATGTATAATTGGTTTTCTTCTGCAAATAATGTGGTTCCGTGTAGATTACATCGCAAGAGGTTAGACTGCGTGAGAGACATTTTTGGCTCAAAGTTTCGCTCCCTACAACGCAACGTCTCTCACGCAGTCTAACCCGAGAACCACCTCTGAATCTCTCAACAGCTGCGAAAGCCTCCGACCTACGATACATTCGCAAGACTTGATATGAACTTAAAACTTATTTTGTCAAACTGTAACTTCTACTTCTACGTTTACTTCTTCAAACTACATAGTTGTTCTTGTACAGTCAATTCCAATCATGTATTACGATTCAGACTTGTAATAACATACATTTCTGAATATATGAGCTGCAGTCTTTCCTTGAGATTTTTCTTTGTATTAATTCCGCCATAAAAATATCTGAGATAATAAAACTCAAGCAAACTCAAAGTTATTAATCATCATTATGCACCGGCGAAATACATTCGGTCTAATGGCGTGGGAAAAAGATGAAGAAGGGGTCATTTAGCGTAAGACCTCGCGTCCAAATGGCACGCCGACCCTTCTCCTTCCCTCCACGCGACCAGTTGAGGACGAAGAGGACGAGTGGGCTGGGAAAGAGTGAGCGTGGGAGAGGGAGTGGGTGGAAAGGGGGGATAATGAGGCTTGGGGGGCTGGGTAAACCGTGGCTGTGAGGCACGGTGAGAGGGGCTAAAAGAGGTATAATCCCCATAGAACAAGGCTTAGGGCGGTCACTATTTTCCCATCCCTCCAAAAATCCTTCCCCAGATTGACCCCCGAAGGTCCCCCATCTCATTTACACCCCTCCCGATTCCACCTGGAAAAGCCTCGCATACTTTTTTTCTTTCCTCGTCTCTATTTTCTTTGTATCTCTCGCTACTCTGGATCTCTTCTCCGCTTTTATAGATTAATAAATGCCAAAAAAGGTTCTATGGATTAAAAACACTCAAGCCATTAACGCTCTTTGGTAATAGTGTTTTATGAATTTATTTACGTGAAGCTTGATATCTTCTGAACAAAATAGCTGACAAAAATTTGTCACTAATTTAATACGAGGTGTATTCTTAAAGTAAGTACCGTTTGCTTATATTTAAATATTGGCGCTTCAGAACACAGTTTTGCTCCTTCAGCGCCATCTACTGATTCATTGAGAAGCTATAGCAGCATTTGTTTTGTTTCAGAAGTCGTTTGATTGTCCGTGCATGCAAACAACAATGTCCACGACAATCGTTGATCCCGCCAGCTGTGAAGTGCGTTCTGTCATACGATTCTTGTATGCAAAAGGATTGTCGGCTGCTGAAATTCATCGGGAATTATGCCTAGTTTATAAACCTACAGTTATGAGTGAAAGAAAGGTTAGACAATGGTGCTGTGATTTTAAAAATGGACGAACAAACGTCCATGACGAAGAGCGAAGTGGTAGGCCTAGTATTCTGACCGATGAAATTGTTTCGCAAGTGGAACAAAAACTGCGATGTGATCGTCCGCGATGATTGACAATTAATGGCCTGGCTGAACAATTTCCTCAACTTGGACGCACTACTGTCTACAATATTGTTACGGAAAACCTCGGATACCACACATTGCGTGCAAGGTGGGTACCGAAAATGCTCACCGACCACCACAAAGAGCAAAGAATGTCCAGTGGACGAGAGTTTTTGGGTCGTTGGGAACTCTTTAAACCACCCACCGTACAGTCCTGACCTTACACCCAGCGACTACTTCCTCTTCTTGCACTTGAAACAGTGGTTCGGTGGACAACGTTTCGAAACCGAAGAGGAACTCGAGAATGGCATTGTCGATTGGTTCAACCCTCAGGCGGCGAGTTTCTATGCAGAGGGGTTAAAGAAGCTGGTGCAGCGGTACGAAAAATTCTTTGAAGTGAACGACGATTATGTAGATAAGTGAAGTAGGTTTGTAGCTAACTAAAAGTGCCAATAAAATGTGTTTCATATGAGTATATTTTTTCCTGTGACCAAACGGGCCTTACTTTATGAACACGCCTCGTATAATGAGGTTTGTAAAACATTACATTCGCAAACAACTGATAAAACCCTGTTTTTTCAAATATTGTATTTTCTTTTTTTCATTTAAAAATTCAGTGGGTCGAGTTTGTCATAGTTATCCTAAAATTATATCTTATTTCTCCTTTATATTTTTTCACTCATTTGTTGATTCTAGTTAATTGTTAGAGTCAATATTTGTCATGAATGAGGTGGTCAATTTATTGGGATAAATCTATACACTCTCAGTCTATATTTCGTCCACTATTTGTTTCCCTGCAAATTAAGAATCACTTCCTTGCCAACAATAATTTTACTGCTGCTACTAAATTGCTACTAACGCTTTCTAAAATTTCAAAATAGTAAAAGGACAGAGAGATTTTTCTTTAGACTTATCCTCAACTTATATTCCCCCAAACATCATAATCCCTAAGAAATATGTAAATCTTCGGCTACGTACTATATTGTTCATTCTCAATTCTAATAAACTTAAAATGCCTATGTCGCCCTATCGTGATTTTCAATACCTTTAAAGGCTAAGTCATATTTAGGTTTCCAACATGGCAGTTTATTCCCCCCATCTATTTTTATATCTTGAAATACATCCAGCAAATACTTCCACCACCGTCCGGGTCGACGTACAAAATCATTCTAATTTTTTTCGGACATGCCTTATATTTTAGGTCATTATAAATTTAAATAACTGAATTTAGTATATGTAACTTATTTATGGTTGAATTTATTAATAGGGCTAATTTTGAAAATTATATATTGATAAATGAAATAAAAAATTATACTAATCTTGGTATCTTTTATATTCTTCAATGTGATTAACGGAGATGAATTATCGTTAAAAAATTCTGACGCATTAAAAGTTGGGCTTGACTTGAAAAATATGAATTTAAACAGTTACTTTTATTTCGGGTACATTTTTCACGCACATTTTAAATTTACTATTTTAAAAATACTATCCGCGAATATATAGCTTCGTATAATTCATTATATTTATATTTTGTTATTATTTTCATACGAACCTAAGCAGAACAGGATATGAATTATTTCATTTACATCGTGTGTCAAATCAATCACAGTGAATAATCGTTTACTGATAACTAAATGATGAATCTGCAGCACACTTACTCAGTGCTCGTGCTTGCCATTTGTCAGATTCTTCCTTTAAATGTGTCGTTTGTCACAAAATATCTTAAAATTATCATGCTGTTTCCCCTGGTTTCGGATGCTATAATATCACTATTTCATCTCTCGCGTGATTCCCCAGTCCCGCTCCACTTCACTCCGAATCTTACACTGCCCCCGGCCGTCACAGCAGCCGCTCCCCCGCGGCCTCGCCATTCCATTGCCGAACCTTAGTCCTCACATATCCGTCCGTCCGTCCGTCAATTAAGTGCCGTGTCCCGCTATTGTTTCGGTCGTGTTATCCTTCCCGCCGTCAATCGCCTCTCACTCAATCTGCATCATGCGTTCGGCCGTCTTCTCAACCTGCTATTCTGTAGGAGTTTTGTTCACGTTCATTAGAAAAGAACATGGGTTAGAAAAAATATTCCGGTGAAAATATATCCGTACACGCTCTGAGTAAGAAATTTCCAATATAATAGAATTCAGTAATCGATTTTTTAAACTTTTTAAGGAAGTTTGTGACTATATAATTTTAAGAATGAAGTATGCTGCAGCGTAAAAATAAAAAATGTTAATGTTTCCAAATTAATCAAATCCCGGAAGGTTATCATTTTGCACTTTTCATTACTGCTTTATATTTTTTTTCGAATTTTCATGATTAAATTATTCTTAAGATATTTTGATACTCCTTCATTCAAAGTTCTACTTATACGTCATTTTTCGTAATATTCTGTGATTTATAAAATATTTTAATCTCCTGATTTTGCTCCATTATCACAAGTGTCAAGGTCTTTGGGGATATAACTCCTAAATATTGGGTTATATATAGTGGCCTATAGATAGTGAAAATTCATATAATTATTGAAATATCGATGGTTTGATCCTTGTCAGTGATTGTGTTTCACATAATGGAGATGTAATACCTAAATTAAATAATGGATTAAAGTGTCCATTTTGTCAGCCTCTATAAATGGAGACGTGGAGGTTATACAGCTTGATGAAGATACGATGCTACTGAGGATGTGCTACGAGAGCCTTTCAATGTTACACTAAAAGCGATAGCTCGCAGGTCGAAGGCAAGCTTCAGCATTAACCCGAAACAGGCGTTGACCCACGAGACCGCTTTCAGCTCTATCTTTGATTGATTCACGCGTAGCAGTGTCGCACCCTATAGGAAGTCAGGTCATTCCAAAGACAATAACTTTATCTTTGAAGTGGAGTCAGTTTTTCCCTTTTATCAATTGCATTTACTGAACTATTTGTTAATATAATACATAAAAGTAGCCAGAAAATGTAATGTTTATAAAATTTTGGGCCGATTTTTTTTAAGTTTCGTGAAAATATGCTAATAATACGCCTGGGCCAGCCGTCTTCTGGCACTCATTTTCGTTTCATGGCGCAGCATCAGGAGGCCGGCTGGTCTGAGGATTAACATTGTATCTGATAACTAAGCTTATATTAATTAATTTCCCGGAAAATGAACGCTTTCAATGATCAATATTTGGGATGAGAGAAAATTGCGCAGTAAATCCTGGTAATTAAAATGAATGGTTTGGAAGTTGTTTATATTCATTTGACATCTTCGAGGAAAGAAAAGACATTCTGACGTCATTGATTGGTATTAAAAATTCTCAATGGCAAAGAGGGCAACCGGTAAACGGCACAATAATAGCTTATCAAATATTAATGGACTGTCGAGTTCTTTCATAATCCTCCAAGACTGCAATTAATGTGGACATTGATGAGGGCGCCAGCGAAAAATGAGACAGGTAGGGCAACGAAGGCCATATCTAGTGACCTGCAAAAGCAAAGTTCGACCTTAGTTTTGAAATGAAATAAGGTAATCTGAATTTATTTTCTTTTATACTTATCGTCATCAGTATTAAAATTTCAACCATAAGATTGATTTACTGTGATCCTTCGTTCTTCTATATTTAGTGAGACTTTTCTCACTCCGCTTTTCTGTTTTAAATCATTCTTAATTTATTCTATTTACTTGTCTCTTAGTTTTCGTCGCGGTATCTTTCGTAAAATTTTCATTTTTATCATGTTTCTAACTTATTTACGGTCCGTTGACCTGTGTGCAGATCACTGAGTACTCCTTAGAGGCCTCCATAGAGTCCTTTCCTATATTGCTCTTCTATGTATTTCCTCGTTCGTCACTTCGTCTCCCCATCTAATTTTCAGCATCCTCCTCCAATACCATTTATTTAAAGGATTCTATTCTACTGCGGCCCACTTCTGCAACTTTTGATGTCTCTGACCGGCCAAGTACCACGCTCCGTGAGAACGTTTTAACGAACTGCTTCCTTGCTTTCAACCTCAGATTCTTTGAAAATAGTACTTCCCTCTTCTTCATGAACGCCTTTTTAGCTTGATCTATTCTTCACTTGATATCGGTCAGTATTCTTCCATGTCCAATTTTACTGCTCCCCTGATTGAAGAAGGATTTCACCCCCTTCACTTTAACTCTTCGGATTGTAATATTAATAAAGCTTCCCACTTTCGTATACAAGGGTTTTAATTTTATTCTTGTTGATATTTATATTTCCAAAGTAATTGGTCCACGGCATTTAGAGTTTCTGGCAGGTACTCTCGATTTAATACAACTTTTAAAATTCTTTGCATTTTATGTTCTTAGTTTCTTCACTATCGCAATTTCCGCATTTTTCTCCAAGTTCTCAGGCAGTTTCCTTAGTCTACGATCTTTAATTATTCCAAAGAGGGTATCCTTTGGTTTGACTCATAATGCTTTTATTCTTTCCCTATTTATTTTGCTTTTGCTAGCTAATGCCGACGCCGGGTTTTCCTCCACCCTGCATCCTTTCCTATCCATCCCTAATGGGGCAAAAGGCCTCGGCTGTCGGTCTCCTCCCATAAAACTACAGTTACTACTAGGAATCTACATGTAACACTTTGCCTCGATAAAAATCAAGAGCCCTTGGACAAAAGAAAGCACGTGTCCCAGCTAGATTTTTTCCAACGTCTTTCATGGAAATACGAATAAATGAAATCTCCAATTCTTTGTGTTTTATACTTAATATCCTATTAAAATATTATTGTTAACATTTTTTGCATAGTATTCTGAATATCCGTGTGCTGATTGGACCTAAAAAAGGTGAATCTTTTAAATTTTCATCCATAACTCATCCGCGTCATCAGTAACCTCGGCCGCATGATTATTTGATTTAAATAAGAAAGGCACGGAACTGCCCGCGCCCACCACGTGTGCGTGCGTAAAATTCTCACGTGTTCAAGGCGTAGTTAAGATTGAGATATACCATCACCAAGAAGATACTATTTATAGAAACATGGCCAATTCTTCCGATTTATTAATGTGGCATGAGTTGTGCGATCTAAGTTCCTACAGAGATTGAAAAACTGCTAGAGGATTCGAGCCATCGGCTTCACTTTTTCTCGTGAATCCATTTTCTTATATTTCGTCCTCACCTCTTCCCTTGGTCCGACGTGACTGCCGACCGGTCAGCCAGTCGGGTTTCCTTACGTCCACGCACTTTTTTATCCACCGTTCCTTGCTCTCCGTAACTCTCCCGTTTCGCTCACCGCTCCTTTCTCCCTCACCTCGGTCGCAGGCACTCTCCCCTTCCTTTGCCGACGCCACCTCCCAAAAAATGGACCGTGAGAGGTCTCGGGAAAAGTGGATAAAAACGGCGCAACGAAAAGTGGAAGCGAATGAAGGAGATGGGGGAGCAGAGGAATAAGGTGACCCTGTTCCAAGAGGCTGGGGAATATTGAGTGAGCCGGTGTAATGGAAAGGAGAACGTGAGGAAACGGGAATATTAATGCCTTCCATCAACAAGACGCATTATAACGAATGGTCCCCTCTCTCCGCCCCCTCCCCGCACACTATCGCGAGCACGCTCCTCTTACCTCCCTCTCTCCCTCGAGCTACTCTCGCCACTTGCACGCCCCTTCTCTTCTGAATTGCTTTCAGGCGAATTCATACCACCCATGCAAACTGCGTAGAATCAGGTAAAGGTAAAACCAAAAACATTTGGAATTAATGGTTTCATCCTTTAATTGGGAACACCTACCCATTCTTAGTTGATCGGACGATAGAAATAAATGTTTAGAACAATGCAATGCATGTTGGACCTAAAAATAAATGGTTTTTGCGATACCAAGCCATATTCTACAATGAAATTGTTGAAATTCTTAAATATTTCTGGAAGAATGTGATTTATAAAAGTGCTTCAAATCCCTCACCCTTATTGTGTTTTCTTCTATTTTTACATCAATTTCACAATTAGCATTTTTCAATAGCATATATTTTTTTCAATTAAGTTTAAAGTTACCGCAAACATTTCCTTACAAGGAAATATTTTGAAAATAAGCTGTACATTGGCTGGAATTAGGTAATTGGCTGTACCACCTACTTTTATGCCACTTCCATTTATTTTATTACCTTGAGGTAATATATGGAGTCTATTTTTTTGGGAAATATGTGAGATTATACCATACCCATAGGAAACATTATACTTTTTTTAGCGGAATTCGAGAACGGTAAAAAGATAAGAAACATTAAAAAAATAATTTTGGTATTCCAATAAATTAAATCAAAGTAATCATTCAAACAGAAACTTGAACAAGGTCATAAATGGATACGTCTATGTACTAAGTTGTTGCTCATTCTCCTTAATACTTATACAGTAATACTTAATTGTAATGGAAAGACCTGAGCTTCGGATTATAATTAGAAAATGGCAATTGTCTTCACTTATAATAATTCTTATGAATGATAGTATTTTAAAAAACAGATGTCTACACTGAAGCCTCCAAAATGGCGGGATAAATGGAGTTATTTGGAATTTCGGGGCTCCCTATGTAATTTGTAAGCGCCAATCATATAAATAATTTGCAAGAAAAACAGATATTCATAGCATAAATCATACACAAGATGAAAAAGGGTCAGTTATTTCAAAGACTCTTCACTCGATACATAGTTTCATTCCACATTATTTCAACTGATTTTTTTGGCCCAGTATCATTTTTATGCTCAATTGTAAAAAATGTATAAAATTATCAATGTGAAGAGAACTTAAGATAGTAATTAATGTGATGATTCTTCCATTCCCATAGTATTGGTTGGTTTAAATATTTAATTTTCCTAAAGAAGCCGACTTTTGTACATTATTCCAAAATAAATATTGAATTTAGTTTTACTCACTTACTTACTTGGGAAAAACCAAATTATTTTATTCAAACGGAAACTGTGGAATTCGATATCTCGATGAAGTTAATCGTGAAGCCGCGCTTCCAACTCCCAAGAGAGAGGTGGCTCCACCGTTTACAGTCAGTTTCCAGGTGAGTCGTGGAAGGGAAGAAGAATAAGTCAAATATGCCCTTTGAACCAGGAAAAGAGTATTCGCGCTCTCTATTGGAGGCAAACCATTCGATGGGTGCAGATCCCTTTACTGGAAATAGGCGCCGCTCTTTTTGCCCTTTTTAAGCCGAAGCCGGAAGTCTAAAGACGGAAGCGCGGCTGGCATATCAATTCACGAAAATTTAGAGGAAATCACCCTCCTCGACCTTCTTCAAACTTCCCTTTTTTTCCATATAGCCCTTCTCCAAAGGGTTCCCTAGAAGTCCTTGCTTTTTAGGCTTGAGCGAGCATTTCACGAGCTCAACCTGCGGAGTTTTCCAGATAAATTGCCCGGGGAAACGGTCGAATTTGCCAACGGGTTTCATAATCCCTATCCCCAGCGATCCCTTGCACCCTGAGCCGAGGAAATACGTCATGTGCAAGTGCAAATTGCGGCGCTTACCGCTACAAGGCGAGGGGTGGGGCGGGGGGGGAAAAGTCCGTTGGATGGCCCCGTGGAAGCCTGCCGTGAGGGACCTTCGCCGTAGACATTGGATCATCGTCGTAACTCTTTTCCTTTCTTCCCCCTCTTCCAGCGCCACCACCCCTACCAATCCCTCCAAACGCCTTCCCCGAAATGTTAAAGGGCTCGTTTCGAATTCCAGGAAATATTCGCGACGTTTTGCAGCAGCTCAGAGGACGTGGGGTGGATGGGGGATCGCAATCCAGACGGAATGCATAAGTGGCCGTATATCGGCTTGAGGGATGTCTCGCAATAAGGGTGGCGTCGTGATTTATGAGTCGGTGATTCTCAGCCCACCACGGCGCGACGAACGATTCTCCTCGCGGCTCCCCAGAGTGGATATTCGCAGTCACCTCGTCCCCTACTCCCACCGCCGATGTCTTTTGCGGTGCCTTCCTCTCTTCCTCGGGTAGGCATCCGCCGCCTTCCCCCATGCCTCGCGAGCGCAGGACCCCGTGAATCGTGCCTCGCCGCTCCCTCGCGGTTCCCGGCCTATCCCCTTGCGCGATCGATGTAGCGCAGACGATGATGAAAGCCACGGATCCACAGAAAATCTCTCGAAATGTTCCCCCTCGTGCTTCTAACATCGTTTCTCCATCATCCCCATGCTTTGATTTTCCCAGCGTCCGTTTTCATTTCCCGGAGTTCCAATTGTCAATGTTTAAGTGCTGTAAAGATTTTGCGCGGAGATTGTTACTCCTCATTAACACTTAATTAAATGTATTTTTTTATGCTTGCTCCTTCAGCAATCACCGTAGTCCAACTATTTTTGTCAGGTTAGCACTTGTGTGCCTTACTCACCATCTAAATGGATATTTCGAACGACCTTTTATTCGTACACACTCTATTTTTCTACTAATATGATAAAATGGAAATGTTCCTGACTTGAGATAGCATGGTTATTGAGGAAATCCTAGTATTCTCCCAGTCAAAATAGAACTACTTAGACTGAATTTTAGAAAGGACTACTCTTCACTCTAAGGAAGAGAAATAACATAGGCCAACAGTGGTTTTGGTGCCGGAGCTTTTAATGATGATTTAAAGAACAATTGGGGTGCTGAATCCAATTATGACACTAGTTTTTTTCCTATCAGCTATAGTTTTCAAGATATAGATATGTTGTTACTTACGTAAAAAAATCTTCTACATGATGATATGGGAATATTATATTAATAATAAAACCCACTAAATATAAAGACTTGATTTATTTCTAGGGCTGTTAAATCACCCACAAACACAGCAGAATTTTACAATACAATTGAACACACAAATACGAAAATATTTTACTGTAATAAAACAAATTGAAAAGAAAAAAATACATAAAAGCATCACTCAACACATCGGAAGCTTCTTTTGCACGATTTTCTTGAGTGCACTTTGTTCAAACAGTCTCGTTTTAAGCACAAGCAGTAATCTGCCATCATATGGTTATCCCATCTTCCTTGGTAGCGAACTTCCATTGTTTTTATATCCTGGTGAAATCTTTCACCTTGTTCTTCACTTGTATCTCCTAAATTTCCAAGAAAATTGTCTAAGTGGCTGTGTAGGTAGTGAACTTTTGTGCTCATATAGTATTACATCCAAGTGATTTGAAGTTACTGAGCATAATGTTTACCAGCTCAATATAATTTTCACTTTTGTGATTTCCTAGAAAATTTTTTATGACCTCAACAAATGACATCTAACTAATTTTTTCAATCTCATTCATTGACTCGACAAAAGCAGGATCCTTTGTAAGTTGTCTGATTTGTGGCCCCTCAAAAATACCAGCTTTAAGTTTTTCAATACTTATATGGGGCATCTTTAGTCTTAAGTAGCCGAAGCATGGTCCATCCTTATCAAGAGCCTTTGCAAATTGCTTCATTAGGCCTAGTTTAATATGTAGAGGCGATAAGATGATTTTCTCTCTTTCAACTAGAGATTCAGCAATGTTTTCTTTCCCAACAACCAAGTTTTCTGTCTTAGGCCACTCCTTCTTAACCCAGTGGTTTTGTCTGTCCCTGCTATCCCAGAGGCACAAGAAACAAGGATATTTTGTGTAGCCACTTTGCTGCCCAAGAAGAAAGTTCACCATTTTTAAATCTACACAAATCACCCAGCGATGTTCCTGTTATTTTATCTTCTGTAAGACCAATACTATTGTATCGTATTCTTCTTTCATTTTAGTTGAATGAGCGATTGGTATTGCGCCAACCCTGTTACCATTGTGAAGAAGTACACATTTTAAACTACGCTTGGAGCTATCAATAAACAAACGCCAATCACTAGCATCATATTTTGATAGTAGTCCCATTTTTTCCAAAAGACCCTTAACGTCTAAACAAAATGTAAGATTGTCTTCTTGAGTAAAGAAGGGTAGCATATCCTTTTCCATTGTGCGATAAAAACTTATTTTTGTACCGGGTTGCAGTAAATTCTTTTCATACAGTCTTGATGCTAGTAGTTCGGATACCTTATGAACTAATTTTGCCATCTTTTACCAAAGTCGATACAAACGATTTTTGTTTTTTAATCTCATTGGCCTACAATATAGAAATGTACATAAAACTTATTGACAGTTTATTGAAAATAAAAGTAACACCGCAGAGTGGTTATAAATTAGTATACTTATAGATTTATTTTACTTTGAAAATTATTTTCCGGAATATATCAGATATTAAAACAACTAATTGTAAGATGTGCCATATCTAAAAAAGTAGAGTTGTTAAATAAAAACGGATTTCATATTTGGATTCAGCTCTACAAAATAGTTAAAATTATCACAAAGATTCCCGGCACCAAAAAAAATTTTTTTGTAGGCCTGTGTAATTTACCCAATCTGAAAATGAAATTGCTCTAAAAAAGTATGTAGATTAACTCCTTTTAAACCGTGTACCGTGTTAAAGATTTTTTTCAAGTGAAAAATGCTCTTAAGAATAGTTAAAGATAGCTAGCACAATCAATCAAATTCATACGATTTTATAATGAAAACCAAAATAAATATGAGACCTGTAAACTATGAAACCCACGCCCGGTGGGCCGTGCGCCGTCGTGCCCTGCGGCGGGAGAGACAAGGCTACCCAGACCGTGAACACGCGAAATCCTTGCAATGGTAAACAGACAGCAGCCACCAAGGAAAATATGTAGCAGCAGGGCGAATCAGTTGGAAAAGAAACTTGTAATATGAGACGAAATTTGAGGGCAGGGAAATATAAATTATAAAATGAGAGATGAAGATATAGACATTTTAGGTTCGATTAAGATAGAATGGGACCTTGGAGTATTGAAGCGATAATTATGGAGTAATATGCTGGGAGAAAAAAGTCAGCGAGGGATGGCAGTCATACAAGGTGTGATCAAAACAAGACAGGACTAATTTTATAACTTGTTTATTTCGACGGGTACAGCTTAATCGAACTTGTCCCCCTCAAAGTACATGCCTTGGCCGACGACACACATTTGCCAACGTTTCTTGCAGCTCTCGAACCGTGCCTGGTAAGCCGCCTTAGGCATCCTCTTCAGGACCGCCGTCCAATTAGTTTTAATGCCCGTAATTGAGTCGAATCGGCGCCCATTCAGGATGAATCGAACTTTCGAAACAAAAAAAGTCTAATGGAGCCACATCTGGAGACTCGGGTGTCTGCGGGATCACGGAAGTTCTGGATCTGGCGATAAACTCTGTCACAATCAGGCGGCGAGTTCAGAGAGAATCACAGCATCACAGAGAGCCGGCGCGTTATCGTGGTGGAAACGCCATCCATTGTTTCTCCACATATCCGGCCTCTTTTGGCTCACTTTGACTCTCAGCCTCTTCATAACCTTTAAGTAGAAATTTTTGTCGACGGTTTGAAATTGAGGGACGTATTCGTGATGAATTAGCCCTTGCCAATCGAAGACCAGCATGACCTTCACACTGGACCGGGACATGCGAGCTTTCTTTGGTCGCAGAGAATGAGGATCTTTCCACTGAGAAGACTGGGTCTTTGTTTCAACATATCCGTTAACCAAGGTTTTGCCACCGGTTACGATGGTTTTAAGAAACTCTGGGTCGGTACTGGCTCGATCCAGAAGTTCCTAACAAATTTCCACACGTTTTTGTCTCTGTTCATCAGTCATCACTCGCGGGACGAATTGTGATGCGACGCGTGTCCAAAATGTCGTTCAAAATTGTCTGACAGGATTTAAAACTAATGTTCACTTCCTCGGCTATCTCCCTAACAGCTAATTGACGATTTGCTCGCACCAAATCTCTCACCAATGTGACATGGTTGGGGCCTGTCGAAGTGTAAGGCGAAGTTCGCGAATTCTACTGATTTGGACTCATAGCTTCATTTAAAAAGCTTGCTTAATCTTTTTTAATGTCTCCGTAGCACTTCTGCCAAGTTTGAAACAAAATTTCACTCACACACGCTGTTCTTCTTGCTCCTTCATTGCCGCCGTTGCACGCGGCGACGAACACATTAAGACACGTACCGCTGCTGCTGCGTAAAGACTCGACTTTAACAAATGCAACATCTCTCGTTTTAGTCGTCATATCTGTCGCTAGATGTTGCACTGTGTCTCATTTCGATCTGTTGAACGGTTTTTGTAGAATAAAATCAATCAGATATTTTTTTATCACAACTTGGAGATGGATCAGATTTTTTACTTAGGTATTACCCTTGCCCCACAGGATTATTACTTCAGTAAAATTTAATGGTAATAGAAATACATGAGCTACGGCAAACAGGCAGAAGCTTTGCAAATGGGGAGCAAGATTGTAAGCGGTCCGGGAATCGATAAAATCAGCAATATTTGAAAATATTCAAGATTTGGTTAGCCAATCAGCCAGGTAGTGTAACAATAATATGTGTTGTGTATTAATAAGTCAGTGAAATAGGAATGGGATGAGATGAAATGTCAGCAAAGCATAGCTTAGAAGTTTTCGAAGAAAATTAGAGCAAAGTTAAATGTTAAAATAAGAGGGTAAAAGGTAGAGGAGATGAAAGAGTTTACTTTTCTTGGAAATATCCTGGACCAGATTAATTAAAGTGGGAGGGGTTTTATGAAAAGTGTTGCGTTAGGAAAAGAAGTTTTCACAAAGAAGAGAAATTGATGATAGGTAGATTGAATAAGGAGGTTAAGAAAATAATAATGAAGACCTTGATTTAGAGCCTACTTTTGTGCGGCTCTGAAGCTTCATCGTTGAAAAAAGATGAGATACGAATATTGCCTGTATATGAGATGTGGGTAAGGAAAAATGTGGAAAAGTTTAAATTGAGCGATATGAAATCAAAGCTATAAGGCGTGGTGTGTGAAGAGGGAGCTTTTTTGGCAGAAATCCAAGGAAGTAGGAAAAATGGATGCAGACTATTTTGATGATAAATTTTGTGATGAAATGCTGAATAATGTTACTGAGGAGAGAACGTTAGGCACGGAGTATAGGCAAAATTGAAGAACATTTGACTGTAGCGTGGGGTGTCAGAGTTTGTCTTGTTAGATGAGTTTCAAAAATACAGCGATATTTCCTGTGTCCACCCAAAACCTACTTTTCGGGTAGACTCCAAGTACACATACTTATTTTTACGGAACGTGAATAGCTATGTAGACTATTAGACTGTCGGAGTGGATGGACCAAAATAATAGCATTTTAGAGGCTCATCAGAAATAATTAGCATAAGTTTACTTAGGATATGAAATTGCAGTAGGAAAAGTTCATTAATGTGAGTTAACGCTTAACTAATATTTTTCAATGTGCACTATATGTGCTTTGGAAGGTTTTGAAAGAATTCATGATGAAAGTGACTATCAGTTGCATACAAAGGGCGAAAAGCCTGATAATATTTTTTTGTATTTCTATGCACTAATCCTTGTTATATCATCGGAAGTAACTAAGCTTCAGGCCAACATTAAGCCAGCGTGCAGTTTTGGTGATAAAAGACATCACATGGAAGGCTTTGTGAGTTCTGTAGATGGTAACCAAAATAATACCCTCGAACTTTTGATTTTAATCACTGGAATGCGGATTTGAGTCAATGCAGCTTATAAATTTCACCTGGTGAATCCATCTCTTTTAGCATATTATAGTTCCTCTCTTCCATTACTTAGAGGAGTTTTTTGGCAGTTGAGCTGCGTCATCCAATCGACCCCAATTGTCGAATTCAGAGTGGATGTCGGGATTCTAAATCCCAACAAAAAGTAAAGTATAGAGTCATTTGTTATATTTGAAGGATTATTTGTTAATTTACTCCAATTGAGTTTCAGGAATAGGGTGACTTTTCAAAATTCATTAACTTGATTTTAAAATATCGCAATTTACTTTCATCATTAATTTTGTTCAGCGTCGTTCTGTTCCCGCGTTGTAGGCAAGTATATTTTCCATGTGATTGATGACATATATGATAAATTATATTTCAAATCCAAAACGATTTTTATTTCGAAAAATGCATCAAATTAAATATATTATGCTAAGTTTCTACGTATGATTTCATTCTGAAACTACAAGGTCTGTTCAAAAGCGATTAGAGTCTGAATAACTGTATTGATTTTTTAGTTTCCCTTTATCATGCATATTTCCTTCAAAATACAGCCCTTGGCTGCCAATATGGCTCTTAACGTGTACTCCAGCTTTCGAATGCCGACTGGAACGCTTCTTTCGGGATAGTCTTTGAGTCCGTGGTACAATTTTGTTGAAAGTCATCAATAGGTTCAAATTGGCGTCCTTTCAAGGTGTATTTTAACTTAGAAAATAGAAAAATGTCCGCTAGAGCATACCCGAAATTTCTATCAAAATTGTGAAACTTGATTCGACACTAATTGCTACCTAACTATAAATCTCCCTGGCAGTTAATCTACCGTTTATACCTACTAAATTATCCACACTGTTGACGTGGCATCATTTTTTGATGTTGATGGTCGTCCACTTCTCGGTTCTTCATCGATTGAGGTTTGTCCAGACTGGATGTGTTTGTACCAACAAAAACTCTGTACCCTACTCATTGATTCATTATCGAATGAATGCCTCTTTAATCATTACAAAAGTTGCAGTTATACTTTTCACCGAGTTAAAACAAAATTCAAAGCACACTCACTTACTTCTCTAACACCTTTATTCTAATCGAAAAAAGAACTGGTACAGTAAGCTTGTGCAAGGTCAGACGAGTATCGCTGTTGTGTAGAGACAATTGGAGATAGAACCTCAAGCAAATCGGTGTTTTACTTCTTACAAACGGTGCTATAAGGCAACGCCTTACTAATTGTGGTTCGTAGTAGAGTATTATCTTCGTAGTATCAGTCCGTAGATACCGGTGGCATCTTTTTTGTACACACATTGTATTCCAGTAATCTTCCATCATTGAGCTACGTAACGTTATTAGAAATGGAAATTATAATTATAATATTTTAGTACTATATAGAGAATTGCTAATAGAATTATTAACATTGAAACACCTGAAAAGGGTATAGACATTTTCGTATTCTAAATGGAATTTCTTTACGTCACACAATGAAGACCTTGTATTTTAAATCTCTTGAATACACATGTATGGATATGCTTCTCTTTTCCTGTGATATCTATTTCTTTAAAAATTCATATTCGTTAAAACATATTTTCTATTTCTGCCGCTAGAATCTGAAATGAGCAGTTTTTTGTATTAAAATGGACGAATTTCTAGCATTTTTTAAGGATTATGAAGAATAATTAAAGTTTGCATGCAACCAAATAAACATTATGCCAACATTGAAAGATCAGCTTTCCTCTTTGGTAACTGTTCGCGTATTTGTGTGTGTTTCATACAGTTTTGCAAATCTCTCATTAAAGAAAATTAACTTTCACCCAGTTTCAGCACAAGTTTATTAAGTCCATTCATATAGAACAAGCCAAAAATCCGCAAAGGTATCGCACCTGGCATGGGAAAATAGTGCATTGAATTAATCTATCGATGTCTCCTACTGATATGTTTTCCCGTATTCTGTTTAAATCCGACTTCACCTCACATATTGAAAGTGATGCTCATGCAAGTAGAACCAAAAATTCGAAAGAAAATAAGAAATTTGAAACAAATGTCCCTTATGAAACGGGACATATTCGATTCATGGATTACTGATTGTACAGGACAATATTTGGATCCGCTTTAAAGAAACTCGGCTTCATTAAACGGGTGTTTGGGAAATGTAAAGAGAAAGCAAAAGAGAGGTGTTATTTTGCTCCAGTTGGGCCTTATTTGGAATATGCCACAAATGTTTGGAACCCTTGAGAGGAAGTTTGGCTAAAATAGTTAGATAAAGCCCAGAGAAAATCCGCCAGATTCGTGAAAAATTTTCATAGTAAGAAGATGAATGTGAAAGACCTTTTAGGGGACTTAGGCTGCGAGTCACTTGAAATACGAAGAGAACAAGCGAGCCTCGGGCTTTTAGAAATGTTCAGAACAAACGAGGTTAACAATGACACTAAAGGCTCCACACTACTTAGATAGATCATACACCAAAGATGAAATAAGGGAGATAGATTCTAGTACAGTTAGATTCAAGTACTCATTATTTTCCGGGAGAATCAGGAATCACAATCGTAAGAAATCAAAGTCATCATAGAAATATTGAAGGCATTTCATTTAGAAGTCAGGACAAGATTAAATGTTCCGTAAACATAAGGTATATTCGTAGGTGCGTGTGTATGTTGGTTGATAGTATAGCTATTTGCATGCGTGTAAATTATAAAGATTTTTGCATGAATACATACGACTTCGTGGGTGTAGATTTGCCTGAATATGTTGATTTTGCATGTAGTTTTATTCTCTTTTACGCGTGGTGACTTAACACCATCTGTCATACGTCCGTGCGTCGGATTACGGGGTACTGTGTACGTGTAGGTTGATACCATTCATGCATGCTTTGGCAATGCTTTCTTTTTCAATCAGTGGGCTATAATATTTGCATCACGCAAAGAAATTTTGACCTGTTATGAATTTTGCTTCTACGCGAAATATAAAGGCAAACTCAAGAACCATTTTCAATAAAATTTATTTTTTTCAATATCACATCTTAGCTGCATACCATCGCCAATCTTTTTGGTCTAATATGCACAATATATAAGAAGTTTAGGTTTCTCGTCTTTCAAAAGTGAAAAAATTACCAATAGAGTTAAAATTTGTGCCTCCTAATTTATTTCTTTTTAAATAATGTTAATACTAAGACGGTTTCTGGGTAATTTACAAAATTTTGCGATATAATTTCAAAGTTGAACATCCACTAAAACCTTTACATATATCATGATTCGCCAACTGACTAGTCTAATTTATTTTAAATTGAATTTCGTAGATATGGCATACACTCAAATTGGAAACTTTTTTTCATATTTGTGAAACTCCAGTGGCAAAAAGCAAGAAAAGGAATAAAGTCAAAAGACATAAATAAAAAATACTATTCTTTCCATTTTCGTGCCATCCAATGCAGCAGCATTATAGTATTTTTAAGTTTAAATAATTATCTAAATAATAGTTATTTACTGCTTCATTTCGTCATTTTTTTATTGAAGATGGTAATTTTAATATTACTCATTCTTGCCTTACTTTAAAGGTTTTACTTTTATGCGATTCCTCAGGGTGAGATTAAAAGTGAAGTAGAACCATAGCTCAATCTCAGGCACATTAGAAGAACCTATACGACTTGAATTTTAGAGTGTCAGGATTGAAAATAATTATAGCATTTCTCCCATTCGGAGTAACGCAGAGTGAAAATGGCGTTATTCGATCCTAAATCAAATCCAGTAGCAAAGGTAATTAAATCGTGGCATTAGACAAATAAGATGGAGTTTTGCAAACAATAATTATCTTGAAAACCTTGAAAAACTTGAAAACAAGTTGTTACAACTTTACTCAGTAATAGAAGATAAAAACCATAAACACAGTAAACAACCCGATGGTCGGTTTAGTAGATTATGGTAGAGTTCACCCATGCACCAAGCCCGTCGGGGTGTTAATATTCAGACATCAGGGTAGGGGGGCCAGTTCCTTTTCCTGTGCCGGTTATGGTTTCCCAGAAAGATCCGGTATCCGAAAAATCAACTAAAAAAACTATCATATCCGGTATCATATAAAATCAACTGAATAATCAGCTAGCTTGGGTGGAGCTGCAGGTGCGCAGAGTGCCTCGCCCTGGAATCGAACCCGGGACCCGGTCAGTAGCCCAACGCTCTACCCACTGGACCACCGCGACCCACTAATAGAAGATATAATACTCTTTATGCATAGGTCGAATAAATAATTCTTTTTTTTAATGAACCGATGTTAATTTGCACAAATGAATGTGACTGATGTTTTGGGTATTTTCCGAAGATCACTGCCAGAAATGTATTGTCGAAAATTTCATTAACCTGAGGTAAAATATTAAATGAAGTTTGCAGGAAAGTCGTCCTAAGGATTTTTGGTGCACTGGTACGAGATACGATACTTATAATACAGCGATTACACAACCAGAAATTTCTGTTTGCCTCGATCAATAGTGAGTGTGTGTGCTTGGCCACTGGAAAATTGAACGTTGTCGACATGTGATAGGAAAATTTTGATTCTAAGTTTTCCCAGTAATGCGGAAAATCCGTCATCTCGTTTGGTAATGCAATATGTAGATTCATCATTTCATAAAATGCCTTCTTGTGTAGTAAGAAGTGGTATGTTCGAATGGAAAGCGGTACTAAAATAGAGGAACACGTAGGGCGATCGGTTGAAGTCTGTGGGAGGCAAAGTAAAAGAATCAGAAAAAAGAATGTCCCAGAGTTGGACGGGTAAGACTGATTTCTGCTTGGACGTGCAATTCGAAAGTCGTTTGTCATCACTCTGGTGCAGTAATGAAAATGGGACCCGTTGACGGCGCCACAGTCACCGGCGGCCGAATTGAAATGGCAGATAGTTACGAGGGAAGGAACAAAATGGCCAAAAAAAGCCCTTTTCAGAAGACTCGGCGGTTTGTCGAAGGTAGGTGAAGGCTTTTTCGTCTGCAGGGTTGTTTGAGGGTGAGGTTGGGAAAGATGGGGGTGGGTGACGCGGCTAGGCAAAAGGACAGGGAGGAGGGGAAGGGCGTGAGCACAAAACAAGTACACTCATGGCCCGGGAGACGGCGGTATGGCATTTCCTGGCCGTGGGCGGGGGCAGGGGAAGGGGGGCGGACGGTGCCGCCGCGAGGAGCAGTGCGATCTGCGGAAAGGGTTTTGTTTCAGGCGTGATTCGATTTAAACCGAGAGGTGGCACTGCGGTTTTTCTCTGCGTCGAGGAAAAGGACGAGGCCAAGGGCCTCTCATTTCTCGGGCTTTAAATTTCTGTAATCATCGAGTTCGTATGCACATTTAAAGGTCTTTTCCTAATCTCCAGCAGCTTTAATTTTCTTCCCTCTCGTGGTTATTTTCGGCAGGAGTTCTAGTGAAAAAAGAATTGAATTCTCCGCTTTAATCATTTCCTCTCGAAAAGATTCATATCGTTGCATACTGCTGTTAGCAATTATCCTGGCATCCGCGGGGAAAAAATCATCCTCTGAAGTGAAATGGGTTTGAATCGATGCGGCTGAGCTTAATTAAAAACTGACTCTTTTTATTTTCACGCTGGTATAAATGGCAGTATACGAGAGAATTTTTCTTCGCATTACGGTTTGTTCACAGTTTATGCTCTCTTTAGTCATTGAATAGAATAAGGAAATTTTCCCGGCACTGTTTCTAGGGATTTTGTTCACCGGCTGACATATAACCTATCACTATCCTTCTATCCTAATTTTTTGAAATATTTATTTTTCATTGAATTAGCAATTTCAGTTCATAACTGATCGAATTATTTTCCTTGCAAGATAATATCTAGAAGTAATAGAGCAACAGCTGTAACAGTACACACCGTCGTTTTATTTTCAATATATTTTACTCGGTCATAGTGATACATTATTTGTGTGTTCATCCTTGAAATCGCTTTGGAACAGAAGTCAATGAAGAGGGCAATAAATATGTGCACTGATAACAGGGGAGTCTAAATGTAAAACATGCTCTAAAATTATTTGCTTTTAATGAGCTAGTGTCTTTTAAAATATATAAAATAGTTAATCTCTAACTTGTATTTCTTCTTTCATTGTTAGGTATGGATTCCACTTCATGGATTGAAACATGCCTGCAGAGCATATGTGTACTGAGTTTTGTGAGTAACTAAAAATTTCAATAAGCATATATTGTAAAAAAGTATTTGGCCATAGTCAATGTTTCTCTTCTAGGTTTTTTTTATTAATTTGAGTTAACTAAATATTTATGTAACTATTTAAAGTTTAAAATAAATGACATTTATCCTAATTAAATAAGTAAACAAGTAGATCTGATTAGACCATTGTATGGATATATTGAAATTCGCATATGGCTACTTTTTCTACAGCAGGAAATGTATACAAAGATTTTTTGTCTTATAAGTATAATACAAATATCATTAAATGCAATCAAACAAGTCAATCAAAAATATCTCGGTAAAAATTCTATTTGAAATGGTTCAAGAAAACAATATAAATTGATCACATACTATGCAAATAACCATACCTAAATTGCTAAAATCAGTTAATGTCAATTAATTCCAAAAATAACGGGAATAATTAAATTTTAATCTAAAATTTATGCTTCCACATAGTCTTTGGAAAGATGAAAATGTAATAAATAAACATTTTTAACCATTTAATGAATACTCGAAGCACTGAAAGAGATTTCTTTTACGAAAAAATAGACACGCTTAGCATATGGAAAGCAAAAATATCATAAACAGTGAACAGACATAAGAAAAGCACCCACCAAGTACTTTCAATTAAATTGTCCCAGCCTTGGTCATATTTTCTCTTTTTATTTTAAAACTCCTTTGTTGTGGCTAGTACGTCATCAATATCACGGTCTTATATTCAAAGTTCATCTTAATGCGATCATTAAATTGGTGCTGCGTCCACGTAACACTGTCTTCATGAAAATTTTGAAACATATGAATAAAAATTTTATTTCTATCTTTAATTTACAGAGTATACTTATTTCTAGCAATTTGTAGTATTGTAAACGAGCTAAACAATCCGACAAAATATTCCCTAAAAGGTAGAAATTTTGGAGTGTGAAACTCATTCACCTAGACTGGGATCTCGGTCAAGGCAAATGATATTTGCATTCTGAATTGTCTGCATTTTAATGGCTTGTGTTAGAGAATGATTCCGTTTAAAGTTACCTTCGCGATGTCTCCCGAACGTCTTTGAAATATCCCCTACTTTTACGCCGAACATGTTGGCTACCTTTGAAAAGCATCTACATATCTACATCTACATAAATACCCTGCGTGCCACCAAAAAAGGTGTGCGGCAGGGGGTGTAGCACCATGACGGAAGGGTAAGGGATGAGGGGGTTGGGGGTTATCAAATAGGTGAGGAAAGGTGGGGGGAACCTGTAAGAGACAGGGAAAAAAATGTTTATATGTATATATATATATATATATATTAATTACATACATATATTTATATATATATACATATATATATATATATAATATAACAATATATGGGTCGCGGTGGTCCAGCGGGTAGAGCGTTGGACTACTGACAGGAGGGTCCCGGGTTCGATTCCTGGGCAAGGCATTCTCGGCACCTGCAGCTTCACCCAAAATAGTTGATTTTTCGGGTACCAGATCTCAGGGACAGGGAAAGGAACTGGCCCCCCTACCCTGATGTGTGAATATTCACACGCCGTCGGGTTTGGTACATGGGTGACCTACTAAACCGACCATCGCGTTGATTACTGTGTTTATGGTTATATATATATAAACATACATACTCTCGCGCAGTCCCTAACCTGTACGTTAATACCTATTGTAACGAACTAACTCCTGAGAAATTTCGACTAGAAGCATTCTGGTCCCTTATCGTTCTTGGAAAAAATGATATTTTAAACTTGTCAGTCTTGCAGTCTATCTCTCTAGTCTTATATTAGAGGGAAGTAGGGGGAAGAGGGAGGGATTAGATACATACATACATATATATATATATATATATATATATGAATAGGAATTATTCTTTTCCCAAAAATGTATTGCTACGCATTTCTAAAAATGTAATTCCAATTGCCATGTATCGCACCAATTTTGAATTGCATCTAGGTCGTTGGCTAACACGACTCTGTCTTCGTGACTTCGGATGTCCCCATAAATTACTGTATCATCGGCGAAAAGACGGAGATTGCTGTTAACTACGGTACTGAGGTCATTTATGTAAATAAGGAATAGGAGGGGACCTATTACACTTCCATTTGGTACACCCGACGTGACCATGGCAGTATCGGATGATACACCGTCCAGGACGACTGTTTGGACGCGATCACTTAAGAATTGTTTAATCCAGTTAATAATACTCTCGTGTATTCCATAAGTTTCCATTTTCGCGAGTAATTGGCAATGAGGGACTTTATCGAAAGCTTTCTTAAAATCTAAGAATATCGCATCAACTGGAATATTACCTTCACCTGAGTTCAATATATCATGTACAAAAAGTGCGAGTTGAATTTCGCAGGATCTATCCTTACGGAAGCCGTGGTGGTTATTAATCAATAAATCTTGGCTATCGAGTTGCCTCATTATGGAACTAACAATGATGTGTTCAAGAATCTTACAGGAAATGGAAGTGAGCGATATTGGCCTATAATTACTGGGGTCCTCCCTGGCTCCGTTTTTAAATATGGTTGTTACCGAAGCTACCTTCCAGCCGTTTGGCACGCTTTCTTCTGCTAATGACCTGCATGAGTGATAACTGCATACAAAAGTACGCCACAAAGGAACTCGTCTCCAAATTGCTTCTTCCACAATGCCTAACGCATATCAAAGTTAAAGAAAGAGCCTGTCATCACGAAGCCTTCATTTTCTTGCCAAAAATATATAATACCTCTGAAGTAATTACAAACATTTTTCTTCGATGTTTTTGAGAGGCTGCATTATTCTAAGTCACAATTACCAGCGTTTTTCGTGTTCGAGATTTTTTAAGGATATTCTTGTCTTAGTTTTCTCAAAACATTGCATTGAAGGAAATATGTTCAGATATTATTTTGAATACTTTTACCCAGGTTTCAGAACTCTTCGTTCATAAAAGTTTTCCTCTTCTGAATCGTCTCCTTTGCGTCAATATACATTGATGAATAAATACTAAAAAATTAAAATGTGACTTTAGTAAAACTTCTATTTAATGCATAGACAAAGAAACACGAGATGATTTTCTTCTTATTTCTTCTCATTGTGGAAGCAATTTTTTTTAATACCCCATTACTAAGGTAGTGAGTCATTGGTTTTTCCGTAATTTTAACACCTTTTTATCATCTTCAAAATATGGTAGGTATTTTCATTTCAAATACCAAAGTAAAGGTGGTTTCCAGAAAGAAAATCGATATTTAAGGGCTATTGATTTTTTTTTAATCTTTCTTCACTTTTTCATAGAAACCCAAGTATTAATATTACTTCCTCCTTCTTATGCACTTAAAATAGGAAGATTCATTTATTGTTAAATTTAAAATATTATTGTATTTAAAAACATATTATTTCAATACTTTACCTTGCACTACTTATATTTTTTAATTATTCACTTATAACCATTACATGAAAAATTTTCACAGCAAAGAAACCTCTCCCTCTTTCACCTTTTGCTCTTAATCCCATTGATGAGTTTTTAATTTACGAAGCTTTCTTTCATTCTAAACCCCAGACTTGCATCATTTAGGCTACAAAGCATACTTTTTTTTCAATTTTTTGTAATTTTATTAATGTAATCTACCGAATAAGGTAGGTTTTGGACACAACTATTAAATAAATATTTTGTAACTCCAAACAAAACCCAATCCAGCAACCTACTCTACATCAGGACTCTCTTCATCTCCATACACTTCCTCCCTCATCCCGTCCAACATCCCTATCCCGTTCCTGCCCTTTCCTCGTTTTCCTAGCATTCTCCCCTCTATTACCTTCTTCAACATCCCACTACCGCTCAATATGCCTTTCATCCATTTTTCCTGCCTCCATAGGATTCCTCTCAACAAACCCCTCTCCTCACCCACCATCTCCAGTACTTCCTCATTTATTTCTCTTTCAGTCCGTTTCACCTTTTCCATTCTTCTCCACACCCGCATTTAAAAAGCCTCCAATCTAAGTCTATCCTTCAGCGGCCATGTTTCCGCGCCGTGCAATGTCACACTCCATATAAAGGGTTTTACGAGTCTGTTCTTAACCTGCCTACTCAACGTCCCCGTCATCAACTCCCTCCTCCTTGGGAAAGCCTCCTTGCCTAGCGCAATTCTTTTCCTTACGTCCCTACTACTTCGACCGTGTTGGTCGAAAACACTTCCGAGGTACGTAAACTGTTGCACCTGCTCTATTTTTTCCAATCATATTTTAATGTTTAGCGCTTACTCCTTCTTTCTTTAAAATCGCATAACCTTTGTTTTATTAATATTGATTCTCATCCCATATTTATCGCACTGAACCTCCAACTCACTCAACAATGCTTGCAACCCCTTGGGTGACTGAGCAACTAATGCTTGGTCATCAGCAAACCTAACCGATTTTACGAATTCCCCTCCGACTTTCATTCCTACCTCCAATTCTTCCCATGCCTCTTTAGTCGTTTCCTCTACATATACGTTGAACAGCACCGGTGACAATGGGCAACCCTGCCTTACACCTCTTCCTAACACTGCCCATCCGGACTCTCCGTTTCCCACTCGCACCTGAGCAGTCTGAGACATGTACAGGTTGCGGATCAGTCTCCTGTCCCTCCAATCCATTCCTATTTTCTTCAATACACGCATTAATTTTTCCAATTTCACTCTATCAAACGGTTTTTCGAAATCTATGAAACAGGCAAATACAGGCGTACATACCTCTACGTCCTGATTGTATTCTATATTCCGCTCGATTGCTGATCTCATTACTGCAATGGCATCGCGCGTACCCCTCACCTTCCTAAACCCAAACTGATCTTCCCCTAAGTAACCATTTGCCTTACTCTCTATTCTTTTGTTGATGATCCTGAGTATAACTTTACCTGTGTGGAATATCAAACTGTATTATTCTGTATTCCTCACGTGATGTAGTCTTTACTTTTTTCGGAATAGGAACTAACACTGATCTCACAAAATCTTCCGGCCATATTCCCTCCTCATAGATACTACGTATCTGTCCATATTCTTTCTTTTTCCCACAATTTAAAATTATAGCCAAAATTTATTTTGATATTAAAATCTTCTAGAAATATTTTATAAGGCGCAAGGGACTGGTTTCGGAAATTAAAAGAATGTCGGAAAACCGGGGATTATTTTGCGGAGCTAAGGAATAATTTTCGATCGAATTTCGTCCTTGGCGACAAATGGTCTTCATTTCTCCGATTTGGACTCATGCAATTGGATTGATTTGACTAAGAACTCTGAATAGCTCAGCGAACGACTAATTAGTTGGAAGGAGGCATGCCGCCTATCGATTAAATTGTTCGGAAAAGTTAAAACGTCTGCCATTCCAATGTTCTCATTAGGTAATGATTCAAGTAAATCAACCCTTAATGATCACCTCAAGACAACTTAGCTAAAAATTTTGGTAATTCACTTCGCTGTCAGATGCGGAGGTAATGAAGATTCTTTCTCAGAGTGACGAACCAATTCTCATGGGACAAAAAAACGAAAGAAAATAACTGAGGGGCTCAGAATCCTCCTTCAGAAGATGTTGGGGAGAGAATGGCAGAGACAGCGGCTCTGGAGAAAGTGTGTGCAAGATCCGATGGGTTTATCTTCGCTTCATCAGTTACGCCTCAACGCAGTAATGGTCCTAGGCCGTTATCTTCAGATGAAGGAGATCAGGCCTCCTTTACGCTTCCACGATCCTCAATGGAACATGGGATTTCTGCCACTTTAGCTGGATAAAGTGAGCAAATCGTTACTTGCCGACTACGCTGGTGCTCGAAAAGGAGTAACTTTCAACAGTTGCCTTAAATAAGGGCGAATCTTTTGTGCAGTACTGAAGACATCCCATGAGGGTTCTCAAACGATTCGCAATAGGTGAAACGTGAATATTGCCGTATAAAACCATTTAGTTGGTTTTGGATTATAAGGGAAATTAGGTTAAAATCCCTTTCAGACACATGTTTAACCAATTGTACGATATTTCAAGGGAGAATCAACGTGGTATCATCTTTCATGTCAGTATTTTCCCATTAATATTACACTGAATGCCGATTTATTTGAACCAAAAATAATGCTTTTCTATAAATAAATCTGTTCCTGAGAGTGTCTTTATTCATTTTTTATCATTATTTACCTGTAAATTCCGTGAACATGCTGTAAAATATTTTGACTGAGCTATTGAAAATAGCCCATATTTTATCTATGGATATTTTATCGACAGAAAGATATCAGGAATTCTCATACGTAGATATTAATTTACTTTTTAATTTTACATTCTAAAATGTACTTTTAAGCATATAAATTCCAAAAAGTATCGATTAAGATCGATCCGTTATTCATAAAATATTTTTATAATATTGAATGTGTAAATTAATATCGTATTACCACGTACAAGTAGCTTATTCTATATTTACATATGCATGTCAAAAAGATCTAACACACACCAGTGATTCAGTGATTGCGAACGCGCAATTGGACCTTTTTCTTTTTTCTTTTCTTTTTTGATGTTATTTCAATTTGTTTTTAATTCCTTGTGAGTACAACGCGTCCCTGGTACAGGAGATATCCTTGCAAACCCTGAGTGCGCGTGTGAATGCGATTCACGAGAGTGACTGTTGTTCCATAACACACTCTGGTGGTCGACTGGTTGTAATTTTGTTTCCTTTTTTATTAAGTTTGCATTGTTTTTGCGTGATTGAGGCACACGTGAGTCACTGTTTTTCAAACATATCCAATTGACTGTTTCCTATCTTCTCTATACTTGTAACTTTGTTTTTACCTCCCCCCTTTAAACAAACCTAGTGCCAATCAAGTTAACGGTTTCAACTATTTATTTCTCCATTGCTTCACGACCGCAGATACGTTCATTTTAAATTTAAATTTCATCAGTGTTTTTTCTTTATCACATACCGAACCGTCGCTGCATATAAATTTATACATTTTCATAAGCGTATTTGTTTACTACTGAAATGAGGAGGATAATGTGTGTTTTGTAAAGGCGCTTCCCAAAACATTGTACGGGGAATAGATACGCCTAGAATATATTCAAATAATCACATTATTAACTGGTGAAACCGTTCAGTTGTCTCCAGTAATATTTTGCAAGTATTTGCGCACTTTTCAGGTGTTACTTTGGATATTAATTTAAGCGTTTATCCCCCTTGGAACATCAGTTATTGTAAATAAAGTAGAACTCCCAAGTTTCTGGCCACATGTTCAAATCACTCCCCGTTATCTTGAAAATGCGTGTTACTTTTTGCTATCATCGATATGTAATGCTTGCTCTATCGTGTAATCACTTTATTGGCCTTTTAGGTAAAATTATACCTTCCATTGCAGTCGAGTTAATGACAAATGAAAATTTATTTGAATGTCAAGAAATCTTTCTCTTTGATGTCACCCTATTGAAACAGCTTGCTCATTACAACTTAAATTGCTGATTATGCTCATTAAAATCTGGAAAGTATTATGTGTTATTTTTGGTTTGAAATGTCGTATGACATTACAGCAAGGCGTCTCATAAAGTTTTGGAACTTCGGAAAAAACTAGTTTTTGTCAAAGTAGATCACTGAGGGAGACGTTTGTCATACAAAGTCGAAGCCAGGGAACGTTTTTTTACCATATAAGTCATCGTTGAAGCTATTTTTATTTTTTTTCCTTCATGTCAAATTTTTATTTTAAAGAAAAGATTGTTCTATCAGACGTTAATATGCAATCTATCATCAATCAATGATGGTGATGAAGCTGCAGTAATGCGAGCACGTTTGTACTTACACCTGGTTACCTAACCCAGACATTGTTTTACTATTTTTGCAGTAATTACTTACTATCTGAAGAATAGCACACCGTTAAGCAGTTTTAAATAGTTAATAATTCTATTATTTAACACTTAATTAATTAAAATATAAAGTAAACATTTTGGAAACATTCTAAAACTACATAGCCTTATTTCTTACAAAGGCCTTTTATTTGGTATTAGTTGAAATAAAACATCTACCCAGTTTTGACATAATTCTTTTAAAAGTATTCGAAAATTTATTTCTTATACGCGATGTCATGAGGGGAAAATAATTGGTTTTTGGAAGGAGTTTGGAATTTGTGAAGAGATGATAACTTTAATGAAAATAATTAGAAATTATTTGCAAATTTGGTGAATGGATTAGTTTTTCAAATATTTGTAGAGGGCAATGGAGATTTTTTTAAAACATATCATTTTTTTAATCTTTTCATGCAGTCCAATTTATTGCTTAAATTTAATTTATTCTTCCCCTAATTACCAACATTTTCCCTTCTGCCACAGCCTTTAACATCCCATTTCTAGGATGCGTAATCCTCTTTAACTGGCTTGTTCCGATTCCATCTTCTAATGAATCTCATATTCATCCATTTTTTAATTCCGTTTACTTCTTTGGGTAATTCCTTTAAATGATCTGAAGTGGCTGAACAATCCTATTTTATTGCATTATACCATATTTTAGAGCCGTAAAACGCTGTTCCATATTTCCCACAATTCATTCTTTGGTATTTAATTTTCTATCCCTTTTAGAAGGGTCCCTTCATGAACTCCAACCTTTCATATTAGCTTGCTTTTAAAGTTTTTTCTCCAATAATCTTGGGAGTTTCTCCCTTTTCATAACTAAATAAAGCTACTCGAACATTAAACTTTGATGGAGTGTTTTTCTTTTTTTATAATGTTAAATTTATTCTTCTTTGATTCGATAATCTCATTGAAAATTTGTTTTTATGTTAAACATTCGTTCTTTTCATTTATAAAGTTCCTAGTAATGGTTCCTATCCTGTGACTGGAAGACTCCCTCAATGCTTCCCTCCGACACACATTCCCTCCCATGCATATCATATATTTCTTTATCTGCCTATAAATCAAAACGCACGGGAGTAGCAGGCAGTCCTTTCTTAATCCCCCGCCTACAGCTAACTATGAAAAAGATATAAAATGAATGAAGCACATAGGCACAGCAGAAAAGAAAGTCTTTTTTGGCAGTCCTTCAATTTTTAAACAACTATAAGCAGTACGCATATTAATGTTGTGGCTTTTATGAATGATTTGATTCATTTTATATCTATATTCATTTGTAAATGAAATTTGAACCCCAAAATGGCTTGTCAGCATGTATCTACATAGTCATGAATTAGTTATTTTCAATTTTTATTGTTTGAAAACTATTATTATTGAAACTATATAGTAAGCAAAGCGGGTCGCGGTGGTCTATAGGTTGGTCTACTTACCAGAGGGTCCCGGGTTCGATTCACTTTTCATTCGATTCAGGAGAGGCACTCTGGGTACCTGCAGCTCCACCCAAGATAGTTGATTTTTCGGGTATCAGATCATCCTGGGAAACCATAACACACAGGGAACACATAGGCACAGGGAATGCCTACCCTGATGTGTGAATATTCATATGCCGTCGAGCTTAGTAGCTTAGTACATGGTTGAGCTCTACCATCACCTACTAATCCGACCTTCCGGTTGATTACTGTGTTTATGGTTATATATATATATATATATATATATATATATATATATATATATATATATATATATATGTATGTATATATATATTATTAGGTAATCTACCGGTTTAGGTAGGTTTTTGGATGGACACGAGTATCAAATAAACATTTGGTGACTCCCCACCTAGCAAAATAATCTATATCAGGTCCCTCTTCATCTCGGTGTACTTCTTTCCTCTCTTCATCCCGTCCAACATCCCTATCCTGCTCCTACCCTTACCTCGCTTGCCCAACATTCTCCCCTCTATTACCCTCTTCAACATTCCACTACCGCTCAATACGCCTTTCATCCATTTTTCCTGCCTCCATAGGATTTCTCTCAACAAACCCCTCTCCTCCCCCACCATTTCTAGTACTTCCTCATTTGTTTTCCTTTCGGTCCATTTCACCTTCACCATTCTTCTCCACACCCACATTTCAAAAGCCTCCAATCTACGTCTATCCTCCTGCTTCAGTGGCCACGTTTCCGCGCCGTACATAGCTACGCTCCATATCAGAGTTTTTACGAGTCTTGTCTTAACATCCCTACTCAACGTCCCCGTCATCACCTCCCTCCTCCTTGAGAAAGCCTCCTTGCCTAGCGCAATTCTTCTCCTTACGTCCCTACCACTTTGACCGTGTTGGTCCAAAACACTTCCGAGATATGTAAACTGTTCTACCTGCTCTATTCTTTCCTCTTCTATGGTAATGTTTAGCTTAGCCTTTTTCTTTCTGGAAAATCGCATAACCTTTGTTTTTTTAATAATGATTCTCATCCCATATTTATCGCACTGAACCTCCAATTTACTCAACAATGCTTGCAACCCCTTGGCTGACTGAGCAACTACTGCTTGGTCATCAGCAAACCTAACCGATTTTACATATTCCCCTCCGACTTTCATTCCTACCTCCAGTTCTTCCCATGCCTCTTTAATCATTTCCTCCACATATACGTTGAACAGTACCGGTGACAATGGGCAACCCTGCCTTACACCTCTTCCTAACACTGCCCATCCGGACTCTCCGTTCCCCACTCGCACCTGAGCAGTCTGAGACATGTACAGGTTGCGGATCAGTCTTCTGTCCCTCCAATCCATTCCTATTTTCTGCAATACACGCATTAATTTTTCCCAATTCACTCTATCAAACGCTTTTTCGAAATCTACAAAACAGGCAAAAACGTCCTGATTGTATTCTATATTTCTCTCGACTAGTGATCTCATTACTGCAATGGAATCACGCGTACTTCTTCCTTTCCTGAACCCAAACTGATCGTCCCCTAAGTAATCATTTGCCTTACTCTCTCTCCTTTTGTTGATGATCCTGAGAATAACTTTAGCTGCGTGGGATATCAAACTTATTGTTCTGTAATCCTCACATGACGAAGCCTTTGCCTTTTTTGGAATAGGAACTAACACCGATCTCACAAAATCTTCCGGCCAGATTCCTGTATATGTATATACATATATATGTATATACATATATATAACTTTTGGACAGCACAATAGAACACAGAATAAAACAAATAACACGTAAAAGGACACTCACACTGTAGATTATTTGAGCTTTCGGCCTAGTCCGAGGCCATCTTCATGTCATACTGATATATATATATATATATATATATATATATATATATATATATATATATATATATATATATATATATATCACACATAGAAATAGATATAAGGAAAGGAGATAGGAAAACACATAAAATACGAACACAGGAAAGGGGAGGAAGGCGGATTTGAGCAGATCACAAATGTAAAAATATTTCCTTATCACACCTTATAACAGACCTTCCACTTGCCGGGCGGCTTAGAAGGAAATCTAATTTACACTGATATCTGCGATCTTATAAAGCGCCCAAGTGCTCCGATAATTTGGCCAAGAGTTGGGTTTTGGGAGATGTTTCACCCACCAAAAGAGAAATAGACGACACGCAAGAAGGGGAAAGGATAATAGAAAAACATTAATATGAAATCATATTTGTTCGCCGTATGGCGGGATTTCGTGTTAGAATGTGTATTTGGCCAATGTGGCTCGTATTTTTTTCTGGCTATGCGTGCCATGAAATGCACCGTTCTTATCCTTTATGATATCGTATGAAGATAGGATTGGGAGTCCTGATAGAAGGGGACGAGGGAAGGGGAAAACGGGTAGGGGGGAGGGATGGGAGGGCAAACGGCCTCCCCATCCAAAGAAACGAGGCCAGATGGGAGCGGAGATGGGATAGGAATGAGAGGGAGAATGTGGATATAATCCCAAGCGGCACAGAAAAGTCAATCCGCAGACATTACATCTACGACCCAGAGGTCGACTTACAAAGTTATCATCAGGACTCATCAGGTCAAAACCAGGCCAAGTATTACACAATGTATCCGGACAAACAAAATATCTTACAATCCCCCATGAAACAAATCCACACCTGTCCACTTCAACCCTCTGTAGATAGTGAACGACAGTGAAACCCGGATGTAGATAGGCTTTTCACAGCCATATAAATGCAATTTCCATCGTTTTTAATTTTATAGGGTTATCGGATGGCGGAAGGGATGCCATAAGGGAAACACTGAAAACACTGGTTGAAGGGGGTGTTGTGGTGGGAGGCATGTTTTGGGATGGGATGATCCGCAGACGGGGAAGAGGGATTAGATGAGGCGCGATGATTGTTTATCCTGAGGTTCAGGGGCGTGGAGTACTGGCCTATGTAAAATTCCCGGCAAAGTTTGCTAGTCAGAAGATAGATTACAATCTGAGATGTGCATGAGGAGTGGGGGAAGGGCGGGAGAGAGTTAAAAGGTGGGATGGAGAGGAGTGGAGTGGTGAAAATAGGACAAGTTTTGCATCTTGCTCGCAAGCACGGAGTAGGTGTGATTCTGGGGGTGGGAGGGGATTTGGAAAGAAGCTTGGTGGATTTGAAAAGATCTGATAGGTTGGCGAGCCCTTTGAAGCTAACAGAAGGCCATTTGGGAAGACGGTTGGACTAAATGTTGTGGTTTTGGAGGATGCGGTACAGGTCTTTGAGGATGAATTTGAGGCACTGAATGCCGGGAAAGTAGGTGGTACATATTGAGAGAGGGTTGAGTCTGTGGATAAGGGAGGCTTGGGGGTGTAGGAATGTTTTAGAATTTTTTTGTTAAGGAGAGAATATGGGTATACCCGTTGGACAGGGAAGTAGTGAAGGTTGTTGAGGAATTTGTTGAAGGATTCGAGATGGTTGCAAATGCAGTGCCCGAGGATAGAGAGGGAGTAAGGGAGGGAGCGTTATGTATGGTAGGTGGCAGCTGTTGAAATTAAGGTATTGTTGTATATTAGTACGTTTAATATGTGCGGAGGTTAGAAATTTGTTTTTGGTTAGGGAAATATCAACACCAATGAAGGTGATTTGTGAGGATGAGATGTTGGAAGTGACAGAAAGGTATTAAGAATCATTGAGTTGGGAGATGAAGGAATTGAGGGAGCGTATGTTATGTGGCCAGAGTAGAAAAATGTCATCAATATTACGGAGCCACAGAAAAGGTTTATGAGGGTAACTTGAAAGGAACTTCTCTTCCAGGACCCGGAGATGGAGGTTAGCGTATGAGGGGCTAAATCTTCTACCCATGGCAAAGCCCATGATTTGGAGGTAAAAGTTGTTATTTAAAGAAAAAGAGTTACGGGTGTTGATGAAATTAGAAAGGTCAATGAGAAAATCGGTGCTGGGAGTTTGAGGGCTAGGACGTTTGGAGAGGAAGTGACGTACGAAAGCAAAGCATTCTTCGTGAGGAATGGAGGTGCATAGGAATGCGACATCGATTGTGGCCATAGTGATCTTGGTGTCAGGAGGGAGGGGAATTGAGTGGAGTATATATATATATATATATATATATATATATATATATATACTAAAAATTCTAAAACTATAAAAGACAAACACAGGAGAGGTGGGGAAGGTGGAATCATTCCTATATATATATATATATATATATATATATATACAATTATATATGTGTGGATCGCGGTGGTCCAGTGGGTAGGGCGTTGGGCTACCCTCCTTATCTGATAGATCCCTCTTCCCCGTCCGCGGGTCTCCCCATCCTAAAACCTACCTCCCACCACAACACCCCCTTCAAACACTGTTACAATCCTTCCGTTCTAGCATCCCTTCATCCATTCGATTCCCCGATAAAATGAAAAACAATGGACATGGCATTTATATGGCTGTGTAAAGCCTATCAACATCCGGGTCTCAATGTCGTTCACTAGTTGGGGGGGGCTGAAATGAATAAGTATGCATTAGTTTCATGAGAGATAGCGGTGCAATTTATTCATCCGCATATACCTGTATGTTGTCATCCTTGGCAAAGACAAACACAGGAGAGGTGGGGAAGGTGGAATCATTCCTATATATATATATATATATACAATTATATATGTGTGGATCGCGGTGGTCCAGTGGGTAGGGCGTTGGGCTACCCTCCTTATCTGATAGATCCCTCTTCCCCGTCCGCGGGTCTCCCCATCCTAAAATCTACCTCCCACCACAACACCCCCTTCAAACACTGTTACAATGCTTCCGTTCTAGCATCCCTTCATCCATTCGATTCCCCGATAAAATGAAAAACAATGGACATGGCATTTATATGGCTGTGTAAAGCCTATCAACATCTGGGTTTTGACTTGTCGAGCCCTGATTATGACTTTGTGAGTTGACACCTGGGTCGTGGGTGTTATGGTATCTGTGGATGAATTATTAGTTTTCTGTGTCGCTTGGAACTATTTCCACATCCTCCCGCTCATCCCTATTCCATCTCTGCTCCCCTCTGGCCTCCTTTTCCCTCTCCAAAACGCCTTCTCCCCTCCCCCTTCTCCCCAATCACAACCCCCTCCCTTTCCCCTCCCCCACCACCTGTTTTCGCCCACTCCCTTGTCCCTTTCTCTCTCTGTCCCACATACCCATATACCTCAGTCCTAACTAATCTTCCAAAGAAGACGGAGTTCGAGTCCGTCGAAATTATCAATATATTACGTGTGAGTGTTCCTTTTATGTGTTTTCATGTTTTGTGTTGCTGTCTAAGTTTTTTATTCAACACTTCCGTGTTACTTCGTAGAAATCGTCTGTACATATAAATAGAAAAAAATATATTTATTTATATACATATATTATTTATTTATTAGGTAATCTACCGGTTAAGGTAGGTTTATGGATGGACAAAACTATCAAATAAATATTTTGTAACTGCAAAAGAAACCCCATCCAGCAACCTATTCTACATAAGGTATCTCTTCATCTCTGTGTACTTCTTTCCTCCCTTCATCCGGTCCATCGTCCCTATTCTGTTCCTGCCCTTTCCTCGTTTGCCTAACATTCTCCCCTCCATTACCTTCTTTAACATCCGACTACCGCGCCATATGCCTTTCATCCATCTCTCCTGCCTCCATTGGATTTTTCTGAACAAACATCTCTCTTCACCCACCATCCCTAGTACTTCGTCATTTGTTTTCCTTTCGGTCCATTTCACCTTCTCTATTTTTCTCCAAAACCACATTTCAAAAGCCTCCAGTCTACGTACGAGGGTCATCCGGAAAGTAGTACCCGTTCGTGAAATAAAGACACAAAAGTAAATATTAACAAACATAAAAAATTTTATTTGAAAGAGGATACTTTAAACTACTTCTCAACATAATCTCCAAGCAAATTAAGGCATTTGTCATAACGTGTGACAAGTTTCTGTATTCCTGCTGCATAGTCCTTCGCCGCCAGCTCATTGAGATACAGGGTCACTCCTTCTTTAAGTTCTTCATCGCTGTCAAATCTTTTTCCTGCCAAAAAGTCTTTAAGCTTTGCAAAGAGATGAAAATCTGAAGGGGCCAAGTCCGGGCTATACGGTGGATGGTCGAAAGTTTCCCATTTGAATTGCTGCAAAAGTTTTTGTGTTATCCCAGCTGCATGAGGCCTGGCATTGTCATGAACGAGAATGACACCAGTAGACAATAGGCCTCGCCGCCGATTTTGTATTGCCCGCCGTAATTTCTTTAATGTTTCACAATACGCATTGGCATTAATAGTGTCTCCACGGGCCATAAAATCAATAAGCAATACACCTCGTCGATCTCAGAAAATGGTTGCCATGAGTTTCCTGGTGGACAGAACTGTCTTGAATTTTTTTGGTTTGTTTGGTGAATGAGCATGATGCCACTCCATTGACTGTCGTTTACTCTCAGGTGATGCATAACAAACCCATGTTTCGTCACCAGTAATTATGCGAGTCAAGAAAGAGTCTCCTTCATCAGAATAACGTCCCAAAAACGTCAGTGCTGCAGCCATACGCTTGGTTTTGTGCTCATCTGTAAGCATGCGAGGGACCCATCTTGCACAAATTTTTGCATAATGCAGATGGTGTTTAACAATTTCATGAACAATTGTTCGAGAAACATTGGGAAAATGCTCACAGATGTCATCAATTGTGACGCGCCGATCGTTCCTCACGAATTCGTCAACTGAGCTCACCAGTTGGTCTGTAATGACAGACGGTCTCCCCGAACGCTCATCGTCGTGTGTGTTCCCCCTCCCCATGTTGAAGTTGCGACACCACCGCCGAACAGACGACTCGTCCATTACATTGTCTCCATACACCTCCTTTAATTGGCGATGAATATCACATGGGCGGACGTTTCTTGCATTGAGGAATTTAATCACTGCCCTCACTTCACAACTGGCGGCGTTCTCAATTTTTTTAAACATTGTAAACAATCACAGAAACAACACAGGCAATGCTAGCGTCACGCAACTTGGCTCAGAGAAGGCAGACGTCGGCAGGCATCGGCAAGGCAGAAGGCATCGGTTTTTGAGCAGATCACGAAAGCCACTGAAGCTATCTGACCTCGTCCAGCGGCTACTCGCGTCGTCAGCACTTCATGCGGCACGAACGGGTACTACTTTCCGGATGACCCTCGTATATCCTCCTACTTCAGCGACCACGTTTCCGTGCCGTACATAGCCACGCTCCATATCAGAGTTTTTACGAGTCTTTTCTTAACCTCCCTACTCAACGTCCCCGTCATCAACTCCCTCCTCCTTGAGAAAGCCTCCTGACCTAGCGCAATTCTTCTCCTTACGTCCCTACTACTTTGACCGTGTTGGTCCAGAACACTTCCGAGATACCTAAACTCTTCTACCTGCTCTATTTTTCCCTTCCTATTTTAATATTTAGCTTAGCTTTCTTCTTCCTGGAAAATTGCACAAACTTTGTTTTATTGAAATTTATTCTCATCCCATATTTATCGCACTGAACCTCCAATTCACTCAGCAATGCTTGCAACCCCTTGGCTGACTGAGCAACTATTGCTTAGTTATCAGGAAATCTAACCGGATATACGAATTCTCCTCCGACTTTTATTCCTACCTCCAGTTCTTCCCATGCCTCTTTAATAATTTCCTCCACATAAACGTTGAACAGCACCGGTGACAATGGACAACCCTGCATTACCCCTCTTCCAAACACTGATCATCCTGGCTCTCCTTTCCCCACTCGCACCGGAGCAGTCTGTGCAACACACGCATTAGTTTTTATATGTATATATATATACATATATATATATAGGTCATATGTAAGTATTTTTATATACATTCATGCATACATACATCCATACATACATACATATATATATATATTCATTCAAACAGAAATAGGTATAAGGAAAGGGGATAGGAAAACACATAAAAGGCGAAGAAGGACATGTGGGGAAGGCGGTTTTTGAGCAGATCACGAAAGTAAAAATATTTCCCTATCCGGGATTTGAACCACGGAACTTCCACTTTCCGGGCGGATGCTTTACCAGTTCAGCTAATAGGGAAACCTAATTTACCTTGAGATCTGCGATCTTATAAAGCGCCGAAGTGCTCCGATAGATGTTGCCCGAGAGATGGCGTTATGGAGCTGTTTTCACCCACCAAAGGAGAAATAGACGGGACACAAGAAGGGGAAAGGATAGTAGAAAAGCATTCATACGATATTGTAAAGGATAGGAACGGTGCGTTTCATGGCACGCATAGCCAGAAGAAGAGACGAGCCACATTGGCCAAACACGTATTCAAACTTGAAAATCCCGCCATACGGCGCACAAATATTCATTCAAACAGAAATAGGTATAAGGAAAGGGGATAGGAAAACACATAAAAGGCGAAGACAGGACATGTGGGGAAGGCGGTTTTTTATATATATATATATATATATATATATATATATATATATATATATATATATATATCGGTCATGGTTGGGCCAATGAAATTTTTTGACTGCTAGATACATGTGGAAAATCATAGGCGGCACAGGGAAATACAGCTCTATTTTACCGTTATGCGTGAATGTCACACGGTTTTGAGCTTAGTGCTAGTTAAGCTTTATCCTCACATATCCAACCATCCTTTCGTTTTGTATCCGTGGGGAATTTAGTTTTGAATACAAGGTTTTAATACCGTACTATGAAAAGAATCCTTTCCGTGTGGCATTGAGTTGATCCAGATTATTCAGTCCTGAAATATCACTCGTAAAACTTCCTTCAAAAATTATTATTTTCTTTTCCCGGTTAAGTTTCCTGCGAAATGTATAAATGAGATTAAATATGCACGATGTCACTTCATTACAACCTAAGAACACGAGATATAACATTATTTTCCCACAGACGCTGTAATTCAGATTATATCTGCTTAACCTTTGGCATTAGAATTTTCAACATGAAATTTTGTGCGCCTTCTAATAATCATATTAGAATCGGTTTTAGTGAGAAAATTAATATTTCATTCACATTTTTAAAATTTTTAATATAGTCACGATAAGAAGATTGAAAACGCAGCTCAATCTTTGGTACTTATTTAATGCAATATGGAAAATGTAATAAAACACGTTATTTGACAAAATGTAAACAAAAATCCCGGGACCGTAAAGTTGACTTACACCAAGTGATAAACATTAAAAAAAATTAAATATTTAAATTAAATTTTATTAAAATTTTAATCTTTAAGAAAATTATCACTCAGTGCCAATCAAGTTTGCGGTCCCAGTATTTTTTGTTTACATTGATTCACGACCGTAGCTACGTTCCTTGTATATTTAAATTAAACGTTATTTGACGTTGAACACATTCGAGATAACGTACGAATATATTTCCGTTAAGAATGCGAAAATAATGTAGAATGCCACCGATATGTTAGAGTACAATACTCTTACATCGTTACCTCTGCTGGATTGTTTCAGATCGTCATTGAGTGTATTTTCAATAAAATATATGGATTACATCAATTTTCCGTACATTTTAAGTTAGGTGACGCGCTGGGAACTTCATTAATATAGGGCACTGACGAGTTACCAGGAGAGTTTTGTAAAAACGAGTGATGAATATATATATTTCCCTTTCCACCCCTGGATATGCCGTCTTGCCTGGAGAGCATTATTGAAATCAAAGTAGTGTAACTATTAAAAAACGAATTAAAATTAGGAATCAGGAGTGTTGGCAATCGTTATTCAGTGCGTGCAGTTATTCCAACTGTCCAACAACTAAAAGAATATGAAGATATGTGTCAGTGAATTCTGTTATATTTTTAATTATTAATATTTGTCCTTCAAAAATAAGGATCTGAAAATTTCTTTATCAAATATTCCATTTAATCCCACCATGAAACCGAATCATCGCCATTAATTAATAGATTCATTATAATTTCGTTTATTAGAGTAAACTTAGGTTATTATGGTATATTATGATTGACATATTCTGTTGATTTCTTTTAGCATTTTAAATAAGAATTCACAGAATCATCAATTAATTTTGCATCAATGGAGTTTTTAAAAGCAATATTCCTGAAACAAAATGCGAAGGAAAAATACAATAATTTTTCAGCCACATTTATGATTATACTATTATATACTATATTTATATACTATATTTCGAGGATTGGATCAAGCGCTGGCATAAGTGTGTTGCAGTCGATGGGGATTACTTTGAAGGGGACAATATAGATTTAGATGAATAAACTTGTATTTTTAATTTTCTGAATAAATTCCGGGAACTTTTTGATCAAGGTATAGTCGTATGTCTAGCAACAGATTCGTTTGCAACTCTAGAAAAAATTAGGCATCTGAAAAAGTGAGATTATAGGGATGATTTTTTCTAACTTTTACTTACCACGGACGATAGGTTCGACGAAATCTGACGTGTGGCATGCATTTCAAATAGAAAGAATGTAAACCGAATGTTTGTTAGAACGCGATCTACTTCTACATAAACACCCTGCGAGCCACCAAAAAAGGTGTGTGGCAAAGGGTGTAGCACCAGGAGGTAATGGTTAGGGATGAGGGGGTTGTGGTTTTTCAAATAGGTGGGAGACGGTGGGGGGAACCTGTGACAAAAAAATATATATATATATATATATCTACATAGCCACGCGCCTACCGAATCTTGGGGACGATTTTTGCACACAGTTTTTGAGCCCAATTATTCGCCTGTGCACGGTTGATTTTTCTAAATTCAGTTCATCAGTTATCATTTGGACAGTCTTTCTACGATCGGTAAGATCAAGGGGCTGCGCACGATCAGTGTTGTCTTCAACATGCGTGGTGAAAGGTTGTCCCGGCCTTGCATTACCCTTATCTTATAGGCCATCTTTAAAACGCTTAATCCACTTGAAAACTGATGTTTTCTTCGAAGCATTATCACCCTAAAAAGCTGTCTGCATTTAAGTATTTTCGTAATGATTTTTACCGCACTTCACCAAAAAACTTGATGTTGATTCGTTGCTCCGTGAATTCCTAAATTTCCATTTTCCACAAACATTAAAAACAAGGACAGCAGAAGCTAATATAACTGGCACCAAACGCACAGTTCGACAATCTGCCAAGTACAAGCAGCTCATTGGGTCTCAGGCAACTAGCGCCGTCATTGGGCGGGGTTATAATTCGCGTCATGGCGGCCTGACTGCACTAGTTCGCGCATTTATTGCGCAGACCATGTATATCATTAAATTGGTGCTATTAAAACAGTTATGGTATAAATGAAAGAATAGAATACCTTGAAAGAGGATAAATACAAAATACATATGAATGCATGACAAAATTCCTTCAGGATGAATTTTGGGTTGTTCTAGGATTAATTCACACAGAAAAGGCCAATTTAATTAAGCCTTTATCATCTTGGATTAGCAAAGATCAAAATAAGACGTTCCTTCAGAACTGATTATATTGTTTCAACTGCTATAATCTAGCGAATTAGTTCATATTCACTAGTTAGCTCACGACTCGAATTAGTGAAGACTACACTGAAAGTAATTGTTTGGATATAAATTTGCTGCGGAATATTTTAATATATAAAGCATAATTTGTAGAAAACATGTAATTATTTATTGCTGTCCCTACGTGCACGTATGGTGTTCAACGCATATACTTTTCCTCGTCTTGGCAAGTGACACTATCGGACACCCCACAGAAGACAAAATAATTAACTTCCTTAAAATAGTGCAAAAATGTCAACTTCCCACATTCCGTCTAAGATGACTAATCTTTTCCCCCCACCCTGTTTTTATAATGTTAATGTAATACATTCCTCAACATTGCATCGCCAATCAAAATTCTCTGCATCCGCTTCTCCTGCCTCCATTGGATTTCTCCCAACCACCATTTTTCTACCTTCACCTTGCCATTTACCTGTTCGTCTGTTTTCCTTTTCTTCATCTTCGCACATTTCATCCTTCTCCATACCCATATCTCAAAATATGCACTTCTCAATGTATATCTATCAGTTTTTACTAATTAGTTTTAACATCCATACTCTACGTCTATCTATAATCAGTGACCTCTTTTTCGTGAAAGCATATTCGCCTAACGAAAGTGTTTTAGACAATTTTGTGCCAAAATATTTCCGGTTTAAGTCAAAATCTTCCTACTCCCCATGTTTTGTCCCTCATATTTTAGAAGTAAGTTATCTTTCCTCTTTCTAAAATTTCTTTTTATCTGCATACTATATTGTTTACATAGAATCCCATCCCATACTAACAAACTGATTTGAATGCACTCAAAAAGATTGCTGTCACTTGACTGGCTGGAAAACGGAAGTTTGATCATCCCATCTTTTGTCCATCTGGACCATACAACCGCCACTCAGTCTGTAAGATGTACAGATTGCGAATAAGCTCATATTTCGCGATTGAATCCCTGTTTTTGCAATAAATTCCTTAATTTCCCTCCAACTTACTCTCCCATGCGATTCCTCGAAATCTACCAATAGTCCTGATTGTATTCTACGTTCCTCTCTACTTCCTCTGCCTTTTTAACACAAACTGATCTTTCACCACGTCGTAACTAACTCTCCTCTCCACCTTTTTATTTGTTATCTGAAGCCCCGCTTTTATTGCGTAATAAACACAACTTATTCTTCGATAATCTTCAAATATGGGTTCTTTTCGCTTTTTTTATGAGCATTTAACACTGATGCAACTACATCTTTCGGGTAAGCTCTTTCCTTATACATGCCGATATGGAAGCTAGTTTTCTAAAACCATTATTGATTTCTCGGGGATTTATTCTAGTCCCATATTCTTTTTTGAAATTAATGTTGTTAATTACCTCTCTCCACTTTTTTAATTTTGGAAACTTTAAGTCAAAGTCCAAAATATGTACAAAGACTGAGTGGGCAGTCTATTAGATTGATATCTATAAGAGCATCACATTTCCTTTAATCACAGAATTAGAAAAAATATTAAATTAAAAATGGAAAATATGGAAATGGAACCTGGTATAGTCATATAGAGAAAAGATGTATCACATCGATAAACGAGGAGTCGCACCTATTCCACTTGGTAATATGCAAAGTCCCCATAAAAATAAAAATCTAACTTTATACAGAATCGTGAAGAGTATTTCACCCATGATTAACAGTTATTTTTACCATATGACGGGATTTTACTTTTGAAATTGGACAACAGTACTGAGTTTTATCTCCTTAATTGGAGATAACGTAGTCTCTAGTTTCGTATGGAAGGCTATTAGGTTATATTAGTCGGCGAACCAAACAATAACCCCATTTGGACGATATATATTTGTGTATGTGTATCATACAAAAGAACAAAATAGTCGTAAATGTAAACTATCGCCTCCCTGAAAGCCGCTCGCTGCGAAATACATGTAAGTCCAGTCACCATATTCCGCGCACGCAGCCAAACTCGGATGACCCCAAAATTCTCGAATCCCCAAAATCCCACGATCAATATTTGTTCGTTAACGTTATTCCTTCGACGGCTTTGATGAGTTGCAAATCGGATTTAAACCCTTTTTCTTGAAAAGGAATATATAATACTACCCACGAGCATGTATACGCACTCATCTCACTAATCCTATTCGAGGTAGGCAAAAGTAAAAAAGCCTTTATAACCATCTCACGGACATTCCCTTAGACATATTTTTTCAATACAGACTTTTCTTCGTATGTTTTCATTCCTTCGTATTTGCACATAATAGGGTGCATGCTCTTCCATTCCTATGGCTCCTAGTATTGCATATTTTAATGTTTTCTAGAGCATTTTCTCCCAAAATATTCTTGGTCCACTACATTATCATATACCATTTACCATAGGTCGCCGGCCCTACGCATAACCCCCTCTCCCTCCTAGCCATTTTACTACTTTACCTGCAAATTCCATTGGCACTTTAACAGGGCTTTCCTGAGGGGATGTGTATAGTTTATGGGCTCTCTATTGTCCTCCGTGAACCCCACATCCCATCCCTCCTTTGCAGGACTCAAGCCTTCCGCTTTGGTCTATTTGACAGATGAAACTTTAAGTTTTCATCTACATTTGAACTCATGAGCTGTCAAAGGAGACGCATGACAAGTTAAATTAGCAGAATTTAGTAAAGCGAGAGCTTTGTTATTACTTATGACACTGTCAGATGTGTCTCAGCCTCATGGCTTTTCCAATTTCAGTTCTGGAGAAAAGAGACTCATTTTCTTTCTCACGCTTTTTTTCAAGAGGTGCAATATTATTTGGCAGTTTTCGTTGTTTCACCATCGATTATCTTAGATTCTAAACTATTTTTTACACTGTAAACTTCTAAAACATTTTGCATCTCTCAGTAGCGCGGGTTTCCTAATAATAGCTCTCAACTAATTTAAAAAAATGTCTTTCTCAGTCAGAATAGGAGCTATAATTTTAGATGACTGGCTATGATGAGGAATTTATGGATGAAGGTTGTGGATAGGCTCTCAAATAAATACATGTTAGTAGTTTCAAAAACTAAAAACCAGTAACTAATAATTATGAATATCACAGGGATGAAAAGAGTATACATGAATAAATTATTTTCTTCTTAGTTTTGTTTATTTTTCTGCAAAAAGGTGCAAAATGGGCTTGTGAATGTCAGTGCAAGAGTGAATGAGTGCAATTGCAGTGCAATGAGTGAATGCAGTCACATTATGCACAAATATTTAATGTTTTTGAATTTTTTTTAAATGTATTTTTTAAATAATAAACTAAGTAAAAAGCAGAATTATAAATGTGTGTAAAATATTTCTCAACCTATATTTTATTTAATGTCTTGTACGTGTTTAAACATTTTTAAAGGTCTTCATAAATGCAAATTTGATTTGACAACCTTCTAATTTTAACATTGGCAGTTTTTGTAATACTACTAATCGAACAAGATAGCCCGATGTTTTGAAAATTATTTTATTGGCAATAAGGTAGCAACCAACCATCTCAATCATGTCTACTATCAGCTCCTGTCCTGTTTAACATATAATAAAAGAAATTTCAAAATTACTAAAGTGGATATTGAAGACTCTTTTGTGACTGGTGGATTAATATGAGTAGCATGAATATTGAGTTAAAATACTCAAATTTAATACTTCTGTTTACACATTTAACTTTAATTATTCTGCGATTTTGACAAAATTAAAGGAATATGGTGTCATGCAAATAATATGCATGGCATCTATTTGAATTACTTGATAATTGAGTTCCTATATACCTCTAGAAGAGCTTTCATAAGTTATACCGTAGCATGCAAACACGTCATATCTACATTGCTTAAAATTTGTGAAGGAAACAGTTAAAAAATCCGGGCATGGAAAGTTTGGCAGGCAATTGTTACGGTGTGGAAGGTCGTGATGAGATGGGCGACACGTAGCATCCGGTAGCAAACAAATCACAAGGGGGCGTCATCATTGAAAGAGATTAAGCGCTAAATATTATATACTGAAGTTATTGACATAATGGGCAAGTGCTCCGTCTAGTCCCACACGACCTTTTTCCAATGAAGCTGGGCATGTACCCAATCTCTTCAAGTATGTCACGGAATATCCCTTAGGCAAACTATCATTAAAATATGAACCTTCAACAACAAGAGATAATCTTTATATTACCTAAGTTAGCGTGGCACATGCATTTATAATTACTGCCACTTCTTTAGTCTTGGAAACTAAAAAAATATTTAACGGATTTAACACCAAACTAGAATTGTTATAACTTTGTAGATGACATATATTGAGATAAGACGAATGGGGATTGACAAGACTGATGAAGCTGACAAGTAGGATGACTAAAAGAACTAAAAGGAGGGAGAAATGATATTAGTTTGGGCCTGAGCTGGATTTTTAAGAGAGAGGTTAAAGTGAGATTAAAATACATCAAGTTTAGGTGTGCGATTGCGATGTAAATGAAGGGAATCTGATAGAATATGGATCTACGTGATGGAAAGATACAGCCAGAGTGAAAAGTGGATGGATGGAAAGTTCATTTTTGTATAATTTAGATGGAATTGGAATAGAAGCAGCATTTTATGACTTTACAGGTACTTTTATTACCGCTTATAATTGCAAAAATGAAGGCCTGCCATAGTAGAGGGTAGGTGCTTAGAGATATCCAGAGATTATTATGCCAAAGGCAGACAACATATCAAGAATTCCCAACCAAGTCCCTGATCATTTTAATGGCGGAAATGTCATTCTAGGAGATTATATTATCTGGAGTTTAACTATTGGAAAACTGAAAATGATATTTCATTAGCTATTTTAAATTGACAATATTCATAAGCTTACTAAACCTCATTAAATAAAGAACACCATGTATGTATCCACTGTTCTTTGAATAGAACAGTGGATGAACGACTGTGTTCTTTATTTAATGAACTTGAACTTCCACACAGTTGAGCCTGAAGCAATTGACTCACTAAACCTCGCCTATAAAATACTCTAAGAATTAAGAAAGAATAAATTTTAACTCCTTTAAAAATGAAGTGCTACCATAAAACCTAGAGTGATTACTTCATAACAAAATCGCTGGGTTGATTTGAGGCTTAAGAAGTAGATGTGGTTGCATTTTGTAAACATTACCACTCCGTAATTTTTCAATATTTCTACAGAAATTTTGTCCATCCCAACGGTTTTATTTAGTTTCATCTCCCTTAATGCCTTTTTTATGTCGTCATCCAGAACGCCTTGACCTAAGCTATCTTCCTCTACATCGTGTCCCTTTACTATGTCTCTCCTTTTTATTATTGATCTCAAGTAATATTTGAAGCTTCGTGCTGGAGCTTAAGACATTGTCTTCTTTGTGGTGTTTCTATTCAAATAAATACTGTTTCAATTTAAATTTCTCAACCCCTGATGTAGTGATTGATAGATTCCTTTGCTGTAGAATCAGCCTGTTCTCAACTTTAATTTATCCATAAATATTTGAAAAACTATAATTGATAGTTTTTCTTTTCAAGCGTCTATTTCAAATTCAACTTACTTCAAATGGTAGTATTTATTCTCTTTCTTCTTTTGTCAGTTTATCACCTAGTGTTAGTTCATTCGATGTGAAACCTTATCTGAAGTTAATGCAATAATGTTATCCTGCTCGATGTTATAAAAAATTATGTAACTATGATAAAAGAATTTACTTTATGATAAAATATTTTAAAATTCCTATGCATATATAATGAAATATATTTATCTTACATATCTCAGGGCCAGAACATTACTAATGCCGTCTTTTTGCCCCAGATCTAACATTTTCTCTTTAAGAATAAACATTCTTGATTATTTCTTTGGGTTCAGCCACTTAGGTAATTTTGCAATGAAGTCTTTTACCTATTGACTTTTTCCGTTTATTTGTTGCATTTATGACCCGTTTTCTTCAAATAAAGAGAACCGTGCCTCACAAGAATAGCCTCTATTTTTATTGTTTTAACGATCCTTAACATTCTTGGTTATAATAACGCCTTATCCATAATTTACACCATCAATTGCAATTGTTCCAGGAGTTTTTATAGATCTTCACATTTCTTACAAGGATTCCATGCATGCTGTTTTATTGATATCATGTTAAAAGGCGTACTTAACTGACTTTATACGAAATAATAGGTGAATATTCCCGTGTTGTCTTCGTTTCACCACTAGCTTTCTGGATTTTAATAATTAGTAAAATGACTAACGTATTTGTCTTCCTCATCTTAACTTGTACTTGGCTCGAATATTCTTCTCATTGTATTCTCTTTTGGTCCAAGTCTGCTGAGACTTCACCTCCTTTAAAGCTGAGAATACACTCGAGAGAATGTCTGGCTCTCCAGCATTAGAGGTGAGAACCAGTTAGGATTCACGCGAAGATGACCTCAAAGGGTATAAGATCGCATTCACTAATATAGTTATTAAGCATTTGATGTATATTTCTATAAATTAGGTACAACCGTATTAAGAACTTTTTCCGCTCAGATTCCTCGCTATCCTAATTATCATGTTTCAGTGATTGGGTGATTTTATTATTAAATAGTCTTTTAAGTTCAATATTGCCATTTAAATTAAATTTTAAATAAATAACTTTAATGTGCGTACCACCCAGTATGAACCTAAACCCCTGTCATCAAAATATGCGGTTGATAAACTCTTCCTAGAAATCTTTCTCCAGATCCTCCCATGATACTGTATATCCCGTCAGATACTGCGATAGAGATTTGGTTCAAACCGTTAAACATCTCCCACATATTTCTCGCATCCACAAAAATGGGCGTCGTTCTTCATTTGTCGGCCTTTCCTCGTATCTTCTTTCTCACGCCGTGAGACGAGATTCCTCCTTGGTTTTATGAGTGAACCGTATAATATTTGTCGACGGGATGGTATGGCGAAGGAGTGCACGGCCCTAAAAATATGTCTTTATTGGTTCTCGGGAGGAATGCTACAGGAAAGTGATATAACGAAGCTCTATTATGAGTTTTCTCTTTCGAAATGCCACCTTCTGTTTTCATCGCACACCCACGACAAATAAAATCATATAATTATGTAATGCGGTGGTTTACTGTTGGAACAAAGTTTTAGTGTTGTTGAATTTAGAAAAATATTAGGGACAGATCTCTATAGAAATTTAATATACATAAAATTTTTAATTTCTTTATGAACATATTTTTCCAAATACTTCTCTGGTTAAAGCTGCCTTTACAAAATATCTAAAAAATGACTATATTTTAACCCTATTATTAATGCAATTATGTCTAAATAAAATTATAATCTGTGGAGTATAAATAAATTCAATAAATACAATTAATAATCTATTTTTTAACTGAACTAGATAGTTAAACGTGAAAACAATGAAAAACATACGTACTGAAAAAAATCGACGCCTATACGAATTCCTTTCGTAAATAAACGGATAATACTCGGCAAAACTATTTGAATATATCAATGCAACAATTACAGTGTGTAAAAAAAATTCGTCTTGACCGGAATTTTTACACTCAGAAATTATTGCTTTGAAATGCATAATATCGGTTGAATCCGTTGCAAGATTATGTTGCCACATAACCCACAGTTTCTTGAAACTCAGTTGAATATAATTTGGATGGCAATGTTTTGGTTTTATTAGTTGCATATGCATCAATAAACTTAATCTAATAAAATTAGGTAGATTAAAGTTGTGCCTGAATTTATATATATATATATATATATATATATATATATATATATATATATGATATCTTCGAAGTAACACGGAAGTGTTGAATAAAAAACTTAGACTGTAACACACAGCACGAGAACACATAAAAAGAACACTCACAATAATATCTTGATAATTTCGACGGACTCGAGACTCAGAGTCATATCTTATCTTCCGAAGAAGACGGAGCTCGAGTCCGTCGAAATTATCAAGATATTATTGTGAGTGTTCTTTTTATGTGTTCTCGTGCTGTGTGTTACTGTCTAAGTTTTTTATTCAACACTTCCGTGTTACTTCGAAGATATCATCTATATATATATATATATATATATATATATATATATATATATATATATACACACACATATATATTATATACACATCATTCAAACACGAAATCCCGCCATACGGCGAACAAATATTTGCTCACATAGAAATAGATACTTATTGTAATATCTCATTCATATACATATTGATTAGATGATTTGATTCAAATAGAGTCACAATGAAATGTATTCAATCTTTAGATCGTTCATCAACTGTTCCATTCGTAAAATTATAGTGTTTTAAACATAATTCTAAAGGGAAACAATCTAAGCAATTGCAATTTCAAATATACAAGTGTATACACGTTTATCCTTAAAGTTATGTGATATGCGGTGTTAGCCTGTATAACTTAAGCCTGCTATACAGGATATGGGAGTCGCAATTTATTGATTAAAGGAAACAGTAATATTATAATATCTCCCGTGAAATAAAACAACGTGAAAATTAAAATTACTATTTTGAGACAGTGGTGGGTGTGAATTATCGACAAGTTCCTTTTTTTTATTGATGATGACCTTATGTGTCCATAAATCTATCAATTTCATATTAACATTCATTAAAAACTATTAAGTCATGATTACAATTATCCCTCAATATACTTGCGGTAATAATTAAAATAATGGTTCCAGAGATTGGAAAACTTAAATGTTGTGGCAAAAAAATAAATGGAGGAAATATTGACAAACGCAATATAATGAAAATATTCACTCAGTAAACGTAAAGTAAGACAAACTTTTTCTTTCATTTTGAGTAAGTTTGAATAGCATGTTTGCCGGAAAGGTTTATAACTGAGTTGCCGGAAAGGTTTATAAATCAGTCTAAAACACCTTGATGCAAGGCATACTCTTAATGCAATAAAATATTATCGTGTTGTAGTATCCTGGTATATAATGAGACAGTAACAGAAGGGTTGCAGTCAAATATATTCCGTTGTTTTTTATACATTGTTGCGGTGGCTCGTGTTTTTGCGTCTAATTCTAAAATCTCTGGTTCAAGCCATGGCGAATGTAGTTTGTTAGTGATGCCTATGGATCCCAATGCCTTTTTGGGGGCTACGTGTGGATAACCACGAGTAGAAGACGACATCGTCGAATCACTCTCGATAAACTGTGATTTTACGGCGTCATTTTTTAAAAGTAGAGAAATGCCAATGCTGGATTTCTATTCCTGGAAATCCTACTCCTATCAAATAACTCTTAAATACCCATAAAAGTGGTGAAAATAATCTAAGCCTCCCCAAGCTACTATTACCAATATTTCCGCTAAATATTCCGTTCCCAAGCTACGAATAATCCTTTGCTATTTCATGAAAGCTTTCTATTATATACTTCAATAAACAATACTATAAGTTTCAATTATAATTTCCACGTAATGGAACTGATTTTTACTAAATTTGAATGTGCATGTGTATGTTGTTTAATTGCCTATGTATTTGCGTGCCGGTGGGTAAATTGGATTTTGCATGAATATATACGCATCTATGGGTGTGGGTTTCCATGAATACATATGTTGGTTTATCATGTGGTTTGATTCTCTTTTACGGGTGATTACCTAGCATCCTCCTCCATACGCCCTTGCAGCGGCTTGTGGAATATTATGTAGTTATAGATAAAATAATATGTTTTCCATTCATCAGTCATAAACTTCCAACATGTGACTTCGAAGACTACTTTTCTCTATGGTTGGATCTTCTATGGATCACTTTTTTCGGCAATATTTTTCGATACTCCGTACCATTTTCACTTCGTGCTCCTCTTTTATGACAACATCATTTCTGTATATGGTGCATCATAAAGTCGCTCTAAGTCAGAAACATTTATCCCTGATTGTCCGTTAAATATTAAACATTCGGTTTCATGCTGTCACCGGAGATGAACAATGACTTAAGTTTAATATCGTATTATTTTCCTGTGCTAAGGATTCTTATCACTTATTTAGCGGTTTGTGGACATTACTGCTACCCGTTTAAAATGAATTTATTAAGCATACCTCAATAAAGATACTGCAAATGATAATTTAGATATCGTTTTTTGAGCAATTGTAGAGTGTACTCATATTATTTCAGCAATACCGCAAAGTCGTTGCGCTTTGCATTGAACATTTTTTCATTTGCAAGCGTTCATACGCTATGATTACACACTAGTGGTGTATGATAACTCATTCTTTAAATAAACCTTTTGACTAATTACTCTCGGCTACATCATTGCCCTTCCGTATTTTATCTTTCTAGTTTCTCCCAATTACTGTACTTGCTTATTGTCTCAGCCTGCATCTAATTGAACTAATTTTCTTTGTTTGCACGCTTTCAGCTCCTGCTCTAAAATAAATGAAACTTTATTCGGCCAATTTCCATAATTAAGTCAAAGATTTACCGGATATTTTACTACCATTGAAAAACAAGATTTCTCCGTTATTTGGGCTCATTCTAAACTTTGTAAATAAGATGGTCTTCTGAAATACACCAGTTCTAAGTACCACCAAATTCTTAAATGGCAGAATACGAGGTATCATCAAATATTCACAGGAAGTAAAAATTGTAACTCTCCAAGAAGCTTGAATCTTAGGAATGCCTTTCACATCAAAGATCGCCATGATGCGTTAAAAGCATTGGCTTCCAGACTTCTCGAGATGTCCTTGCAGTGATTTCTCTCCAACGTCGGCGTCCCGACACGTTGCTTTCCTGCGGTATAACTTCTTCCTAGGCCCCTGAAATCAACAAATTTTAATTCTTCCATGGCTTCGTAATGAAACGGCTAGATTTTGAAGGAAGGAAGGCCATTTCATAGTTGTATTTTGCATTAAAATTTACTTATTCCACTCATAAGAAATTTAATGTTTGAAAACTAGTTATTTCCGTGAATATTAATTGTGTTTTTCTCCCAAAGCTACCCTAGAGAATTGATTTTTTTTTTAATTCTTGAAATTTAATATTGCCATCAATACAAACAGAAGCGTGATTTTTGGGAGGTATTCCATTGGAGACAATATCCCAAAGATGGCTTTCAGTAATCGTTCAAATAGTATATAAAATTGATCATTTATTCTTGATATAATCGCAACTCAACATTTCTTGGAATGAATTTAAGTCCGAATCCAAAATTGAATGAAAACATTTTTCTTTCCATCCAGGCATTGATTCATGTCCGTATAACTGTAGTTGTGGTTTAAAGATATTATGTAAATTGACCTACTTTCTATGTTCTGCCAAACGGTGTTATCGTTCTGATATCTTTCAGCTCCTCATAATTTGAATTATAAGTGCTCCGGTTTTATGCTCATTTCGCCTTTTCTTAATATCTCGGGGTAGTATCATCTCTCATCTGTCATGCTTGCGGATCAAGAAAAAACTCACCTTCAGCCGTAAAAGAATGCTCATTCTTGCATATTTAAAATAGCATGCTCCATAAGACCCAGCAGACTAAATGTTACTGCTTTGTGAGCAGTCCAATTCTGGCGGTGTTTCGTATAAAGTTTTTTTGGGTACCGTATTGAGGGCAGGGATGTTTTTTATCCATCCGAAAGTGTGATTTGATCTATTGCCAGAGGCTGTATACCTGAATAGTTTAATAAATTTAATATAAATTTCAAGAAACTGTAACAGTAACTTTAACGGAGTCACCCGCTATGTGTGCATTATAATGCAACAATTTCAGAGAGTAAAAAAAGTAAAAGCGGGTTCGGATCCCGGTCAAGGCGAATGATTTTTACTCTCTGAAATAGTTGCATTATAATGCACACATAGCGGGTGACTCCGTTAAAGTTACTGTTACAGTTTCTTGAAATTTGTCTAAGGTATGAACAGCCTAAGTGTTCGAAATTGGCTTTATTAACATCGTGGACTGTGGCGCGTCGCGCACGACTACGAATGCCTGTGACATTTTATGTACGGTATTTCGTCATAAAATCTTGTTCCTTTAAAGCCCCCAAAATTTCAGAGTGTAAGAGGACGTCTCGGTAGCTTAAGTGGTTAAAGCACTCGGCCGGATATCGAGGGATCCGGGTTCGAATCCCAGTCAAGGCGAATGATTTTTACTCTCTGAAATTGTTGCATTAAAATTTAATATATATAAGGAGGGGGAGATCAGGTGGTGGGGGAGGGGTGTATAATGGGGTTGTGGAGGGGGAGAAGTGGACGGGAGAGGGGAAAATAGGTGGTGGGGGAGGATGTGCTAAGTGGAAGGTCCTGTTTTCAAGTCCCGGTTAAGGAAATATTTTTCCATTTGTGGTCTGCTCAAATCCGCCTTCCCCACCTGTCCTGTGTTTGTCTTTTATGTGTTTTCGTATTCCCTATCTTTATATCTATTTCTGTGTGTGAATAAATATTTGTTCGCCATATGGCGGGACTTCGTATTTGAATCTGTGTTTGGCCAATGTGGCTCATCTCTTCTTCTGGCTATGCGTGCCATGAAACGTACTGTTTCTATTCTCTATGATACTATGTGCTTGCTAACCTACTGTCTTATCTTCTTGTGTGTATTGTCTATATCTCCTTTGGTGTGTGAAACAGCTCCCTAAACTATCTCTTGGCCATGGAGTCGGAGCACCTGGGCGCTTTAAAACATCGCAGATTTGAGTGTAATTTAGGTTTCCTTAATAGCGTAATCGGTAGCGCATCCGCCCGGCTAGTGGAAGGTCCAGTGTTCAAGTCCTGGTTAAGGAAATAGTTTTACATGTGTGGTCTGCTCAAATCCGCCTTCCCCACCTGTCCTGTGTTCGTCTTTTATCTGTTTTTCTATCCTCTTTCCTTTTATCAAAAAAATATAATATATATTTTATAGTATGCATATTTTAATAGGTAATCTACTGATTAAGGTAGGTTTTTGGATATATGTATATTTATGTGTATTTATACATATATGTGTGTATATACACATAGAAATAATATTATCAGTAAACATCAGACTATCATATCTAACCTGGAATCTAAGGAAATGATCAACTCATTTTTAAGATATTCATATTATTTCATTTTCTAATATTATTATTGGTTCTGAGTTTCTGTTCTCATAATATGTATCACAAAGACCCTCTACAATTTTTTCCACGGAAAGGCTTCTCTGAACTTCTTACTTCCATATCTCTGATTACTTTCCTTCTCCAAACATATCAGTGATTGCGTGCTAGAGTCGGCTCGTTTTTCGGATGACTTTCATGAATGAAAATGTTTCATTACATTTCTGGATCGTATCATCACTCCATAGTCATTAGCAAAACTTGCCGTCCTATGGGAAAGCGAGACAACTTTGCTTTTGGTAGTAGGGCCGTGAATTAAATTACTTTATGAATTCGATCAAACTTTTTCGTGTGTTTCCGTTCAATAACCGCAATGCGGAGACTGTTGCACTCTGCCCTCCACAGGGACCAGTCATACCGGAAAAGGAAGAATAAGATTCGAGTAAAAACACAGCGGTGGAACGTGGCACCCGAAGCCCCCCGTCCTCGATTTCCGTCTTCTGTTTCCCTTGTCTCCATCGCCGTCTTCTTGTATTTGGGACAGTCAGTGCCTTCACACCTCCGTTCTGCTGACCAGGTTTCATTCCCCAAATTTATTAGTTGAGGCGATTTCTTACATTACCTGAATTCTGATATCTACGGAATGGAATAATCCTGCGCAAAGAAGATGAGTGTGTACTCATCTTCTATGCACTAATAAAATCTCAGGCTGTGTTTATGTGGGTTTTTCACTACCCTCTGCATTGTGACTAGGACTACAACGGTATTACCATTAGAATCATATTATTGAATGTGCCGCTTTATTCATGTATTACAAATCACTGTAGAAGTTATTTGGAGGCAATTTTGATTAAATCTCACATTGAATTTTAATATTTCCAAGTTCTGTAACCTTTTATTGAAGTATCCAGATGTGATTTTTTTCATTTCCAATGAAATAAAAGATAATCTGAAGACTTGGCCGTGGAATACCTAACCTTTTTTTAAATCTGTACCAGAAAAAATTGAAAACTTTTCCTTTTTATATCTATCTAAAAAATTACCATTCGTGTAAAATTGAAAAAGAAACCTATTGGACTACGAAATTTTTGAGGTCTTAAAGGAACAGGATGTTTTGACGAAATGCTTTATCTACAATATCACAAACTTAAAATTATTTATAAAGTTGAAAATTGTGGAACCCTGTGATGTAAGTTTTGAATTTGTAATCCATGGTAAAAGCTAGCCGAGTACGTGCTTAGATGGCCTGAATTACTAATGTGCCAAACTAAGCCCTCGGAGCCAATGTCCATTTGACAAAAGCCTCTTTTGAAGCTCAGGATCCGTCAGAAAATCCTCCCACTTTGTATATCCCAGAAAAAAACACCGAGGAATGACGTAAGCAGTACACACCAAGCACAGAAGTGTTCCGAGTTATTACCAGCGTACAAAGTTACAAAGTCCTCCGTTATCCTAGTAGTTTACTGAAAAAAAATTAGGCAGCGGAGGAAAGGTATATTTAAAGCACACGTCGTATATTTTTCCTTTCCGGCCCATAGACGGCCTCCGTCACAAGCATGCATGCATGTAATCCGTTGCCCAACTGTTTTTATAACACCTCGGCAAATATTTGTCACGTGACCCACCTATTCGTATCATCTCTTTGCCCATCCATCCTAGCTGAGCCTCAACCGCACGCGAGAGAAAGAGGTAAAGCCATTATTGCTCCTAGTAGCTTCCATTGCTATTGAAATAATGTCCCATGCTGTTGAAATCTTTCCTTTTGTGATTGTGAAGGAAAACCACTGTAATTTATATTTCTGCTAGAGGCATTTTCGACGTAATCAGCGGACAAAAATGAAAACTTCTTTGGGATAAAACATTTATTAAGACCAATATTGCGGCTTTCAGTTCAAGTAACATGGACCCATGGATTTCGCCTGTCATGTCATTGGTCCGTCAGCTCTGTGAATTGTGTATTCCTTAACAAAATTGATATAATGTAAAACTCGTATTTGAAGCCCTAGGTTCTTTCATAAATACAATATTTGCCATGTTCCTTGGAAGGGAAATAATTTCAAGACGGACAATTGAAAGTCCCAAACAAAACCGTCAGAATGGAGGACGACCTTATAGGAAAGTTGTGGAAAACGTTTCATTCCGTTCATAAAAGTTTAAGAATAGAGTACTCTGTTCGAAGTGTATTGATCTGATCTTCCAAGATTTATTGTTAAAGGGTACTCTGTCCCGTGTCGTGCTATTTCAGTCATCGGAGAAGGTTAGATTATAATCTGTTGATTTTACGAGATAATTTCCCTCTGGTTACAGAGTTGGAACATCTAAAGGTCGGTCGGACAAAGCAATTAGTGGAATCGTGAGGCTTTTACCGTTCAGGGGATGATCCTTGCCCGGGAATGACAGCGGATTTTCAGTCACTTCTCTCCAATGAAATTTTGTCAAAGTTCGTCGTCTCCAAAGACTTCGTCTAAGCCTTGTTTAAACTGCTTAATCCTTTACTTAATGGACAAATGGAATTGAACTGTGAATGAAATTTACTATCACAAGTGTGTTAATAATTTATATTTAAGTTAAACACTGATGGGCTAAGATAAAATTTGTCAATAATATTTTCGTTTTTCGTTTCTTTCTCGTAAAAGGCATGCTTATTGCATGCAAGCATTAAATTTACTCAGAATACCACCCTCTGTGCAATCATAACATGATTAGTGTAAACCGTTTTTTATGTTCCTCGAAGTCATCATGCACCTATGGTAAACACCTAGGTATTTATTGTTAGGTATGTAGGCTAGTATGTCACATTTGTGCATAGGGATAAATATTTTAATGTTAAATAAACTTTCTTTATTTTATAGTCTATTTTACCATGAGAATTTTCTAATCAGCACAGCAAATATCATAGAAAAAATGTTATAGGTGAATATTATGTAAGATATTTTTTTACGGTTGAGCCGTTTTATAAAAGAGTATTACTATTACTAATTTTTAAGCAATAATATGCAACTTAGAGTAAGCCATTACATTTTAATGAAATAACAAATTATTTAAGTATTTTCGGCACCCACCTTGCACACAATTTTTGATATTCAAGTTTTACCTCAATAATTATACGAATATTGGTGGGTCCAACAAGAGGAAATTTAACAACCAGAGCAGCTATCGTCTTTCGTTCATCTGATCCAAGTTCTTGGTCCACCATAGTTGACCGATTTCATCGGTGTGGGTACTGGGTCTGCCGCACCGTTCTTCATAATTCAAATTTAATTGGTCATTTTTGAAGTCTCGACATCATTTTGTCTTTTCTTTTATCATTACCTTATGTCCATAAAAAAGGCAATACTTCAGATGAATTATGGTAGCTGATGACCTTTTGGACACGAAAGTTGAATAACAACACGCACTTCGTAACTGGCGGGAGCAACGATTTTCGTAGACATTTTTTTCTGCATTCACCGACAAGCAAATGACTAGAGACAAAACAATAACTTCTGTTGCTTCAGAAATAAGCAATAGGTGGCGCTGTATACTTATAACTACGCTCTGACACACTACTGTTTAAAAATGATCGTAAGAAAATGGCTATAACGTTTCGAATGACCATCGTGTATAACATTCTTACTAAGTTTTCAACTAAATTTTGTAATATTTTGAAACGATTTCTTAGAAGTTATATGATTTTTATTGCAACACTTTTAAAGAAATGAGGAGAAAAAACTAGAAAATAAATGTCTCTTAAGAAGGGGGAATTTAACTCAGAGAAACAATAGTACGAACAAGAATATCCCTCGCCCCATTTAATTTAGTCGTATTTGATATTCTGTCATAATCTCTATATTTTCTTTTTGTTTACGAAATATAAGACACAGTATTTGAAGAGTTTTCTTAAAATTCAAAACTTATGTCTTATCGCATTTTTTCTGCGTTGAAATACGAAAACGAATGGTTTATTTCTAGTACGTAAATAGTTTTATTTAATTGATAGCTTAAGATTCTATAAAATATGCGTCGATTCATTAATAAAGCCAACGAATAAATATTAATTTTAGAAAGCTCTCTTAATGTCATTGCCACTGAGTCTTACACGGTGTAAAATATAGAATATCTTATTTAGTTTGAATTACCAAACTGTTATTGAGTTAAAATAGGAAAATCTTTCCTTGATCAAAGGGGTAGGAGAGAGTATACAAATACATCATTCTTCAGACCGTTGCACTCCTCGGTTTTTTATGTTCCCCGGTCAATGTTATCAGACCCATTTTTTTGGGTTATGACCAAATAAATTTTGCTGTAAGAAAATTCAGCAATTTATATTGTTTGTGCGTTTACAATGCAGAAACTGTTTGCGGAAACAGAATGAAACAACAATAGTTTTTGATTTTTTTCCTATTTCCAGTTCGAACTTTAAGATCATTGACTGATTACTGTTTTCAAATCAATGATGCACTTAGTAATTAAATAAAAAAGAACACGTAGTGCATAAAGTCGTAAAACCAAACCAAATTCCTTTAATGTGGCCCATAAAATTAGTCAAGCACCTTTGACCTTGATTAAGGCTGTGAGATTTACTATTTGAAATTATCCTCTCGTCATAAATACCGAGATTTTGCTAGTACTTATGGCTTGTGTCATTTTCTCATCAAGTGCTTGAAAAAATACTTAATTGGAAACTCGTTAGGTTAGTTACCCATGTGTAGTTATTTTTAATTTAATATAGTGAAGGGAGGAACTTAATATTCAACGAGGACGTAATTTAAAAGCTTTTAAATATTTTTTCGTAGGTACTAAGCGTACTCATTGCGATCCTTAAACAACGAGGTTATAGAGAGCAATTTTGAGGAATGGATGCATGCAGATATTTTGCCTTTCATTTACCATGTGATATTTTTAAACCTTCGCAGTCCCCATAATCCCGCGAGAGGCGTATTGGTGGTTATCTCCACCAGAGTCGAGGGCTTTCCGAAGGGATTGGTGGGGAGGGCGTCGATATTGACGGGCAAATTGACGCAACGCGTTGAAATTAATAAAGGAATCCTCTCGCCCAAAAATGTCCCGTGAGTCCAATCCCTCCAACGCATCTAGTCATTCCCTCGGGTGAAATAGTGATAATCTCTTTCATTTACGTTGGAATACCGTAATATAATATTTGAATATGTTTTACGTCCTTCGGTGGTATTTATTTACGTAGTTTCAAATTTTGAGAAGGTAATTACTAATTTTCTAGAATGCAGATCTTATTTATATCGCTGAGACATATCTTAAAAGTTACGGCTCTAATATAAATATTAAAGCTAATAAACAATTGACATTCAATCCGTCCTGCGCGTGGCTCCATTCTTTCGGACGTTACTATACAATTTTCTCCTGGGAAAACTATTTTCAAATTTCAGTTTGTAAAGTTCATAATTATCGAATACCTATTACTCTTATAAGAGTGCATTATTTCATTAAAAATTCGTCGGACACTTAAATCCGTGCGAACACATTAAGGCCACTAGGTTATAGTCAATAAAAACTACTTGCGATTTGAAAATATTTAATATACCTGTAACCCAGAGAATTAAAAATCAGATTCCAAAGGTGTTATTTTCTTTCTTACTTGTTGGGGGATACCGTCTTATTTAGATTTGTAATTTGTAATGTAAATTTTGTAGACTGGAAGTATACTCTTGCGGTTCTCTTAAACCCTATTTAATATGGCAAAAATATATCCCTGCACCCACGTGCTAGAAAAGGTAACGCATGTTACAACTGTTCACTATTTAGCTCTGCATACGCCCCACATTCCTAAATTTAGTCTCTGTACTTTTCCTCCCTCAGCCTCCCTCTCCCATTATTATCCCATCCATTACGGTCCTTAGCAGCTCATTACTTCTCAGTACCTCCTCCACTCTTGGCTTCGAACTTTCCAAAAAACCTCGTTTCTCTTTTTCTTTTACTTTTCTCTCCTCATATCTTTTTCATTCTCCTCCTTACACATTCCAATACCTTTCTACCACTCCTATCTTTTTGCTTCAACGAGCATCCTCTTGAGCTACACAAAACTTCGCTCCATATTGAAGATTTTTGGTCAACTTAATGAATATCAAAAACTTGGACCTATTTTTTGAAACTTCTTCACCTAACCCAGTTCTTAAAAGCTACTAGTGGAAGCTTACTTAAAGCTACTTAGCTTAACTTTGTGGAATTCCTTCATCATGATAATGCGCACCATCAAAGCCATGGTCGTATTGTATTAAAAGTGTGTGGAAGTGTAAAGTTTTTCTTTTTTACCCCCAACCCATTGGCGGGCCCCGGTGGCGGCGGGGTAACGTCCCCGTCTACCAACTAAGAGGTCACGGGTTCGATTCCCGTCTGTGTGGATTTTTCTCCAACCAGGGCTTGGCTGTATGTAATTGTCTTCAATGTAATGTATGTAATGTAAGGGTTAGGTGGAAGAAGGGACTATTTAGTCTCAACCTCGCCCAATTAAGTCGATAATAAATAAATAAAATAAATAAACCCAATTCTTCTTTAAGGACGCCACTCTCTCCAACCTATTCTAAAACACTTCCCAAATATATGTTTGGGAAGGGATATACGTATACATACATATATTGTGTATGTGCATGTGATTTGTTCCCTTTTATCTCCCCCAACTCTATTGTTTATCTAAGATTTTCTGTTTCTTAATAGTCCAATTACGTTAGTTTTATAATGGTTGTCATTCAGTATTGACCACATTTATTCTGCAATGAGACAAGATAGCGTTATAATTATTTGTCAAAATGGCCAACTAAAACTAGATGGCCCTATCATCCGAAAATGACCCATTCGAAGAGCTTCCACTCCACATTAACTCTAGTCTTACTCTTCGCACGCCTGTCTTACCACTTTCTACGGATTGATATTTCAAAAAACAGGAGAGAGGACATTTCTGTCCTACTCCTTAGCCTAGCTCTGCCCATCCCGACTTTCAATTCGCTATCCGTATATGTGTGTTCTGATACATACAGGTTCCGGATAAGTGGTCAATCTCTTCAGTATACAGTATGACTCTCTTCTCCAAACTTTTCATTATTTGTGCCCAGTATGCTTTGTCAGGCCCCTATTCAAAATCCTAGAATGTTCCTTTCTACTAGTGACCTCATTATTGCTTTGAGATCAGTCATAGACTTCCTATGAAGCTAAACTGGTCTTCACCGCAGTACATCTACATCTACTTAAATACCCTGCGAGCCACCAAAAAAGGTGTGTGGCATGGGTGTCACACCAGTAGGAAAGATGAGAGGGTTGGGGTTAATTCAAATAGGTGGGGAAAGGTTAGGGTAACCCGTAAGAAAAAAATAATCCACGCGCAGTCCCTAACCTGTACGTTAATATTTGTTGTAATGAACTGACTCCTGGGAGATTTCGACTACAAGTATTCTGGTCCCTTATCGTTCTAGGAAAAAGTGACATTTTAAAACTGTCAGTCTTGCAATCTATCTCTCTAATCTTATATTCGTGATCCCTCCGACCTTAATACGTTGGGGTTCGTAATATATTCTTATTATCTTATTTACTCCTTATTAGTACCCTTATCAGTACGTTTATCCCTATTTTGTTCGTGATACTAATTAATACCTTTTCCGCGCGTAATAGCAAACGTGCAGACCCAGAGTCCTCACAAGCTACTGCTAATTAAGGAATAATTTTTACGAATGACTCCAGTGAAGGCCGGGCCGGGCATTATCCTTGGTCCCAAGGGTCAAGTCCTGTATTTCCTAGGACTTGCTTTCCTAATTTGTTCTATCATATTACTTGTGATTAATAAATAACTGAGGTTTTTTTTCCAGTTTTATCCTCCACATTCTTTTTGTTGTAGTACTACAAGCTTCACTACATGGGTTTCCCACCGTGTTCAGACGACAGATGACACACGGACAACCTTTCTTAAGGCTTCTATCCTTTTGCATAGACTTAATTCAAAGGGAGAGTTTTTCTATCTCGCATCTTTGAAAATCAAATTGTTTTTTATTAATTCCCAGTCCTTCTGGGGCACATTTTCATATAATTCTTCACCATTTAAAATTTTTCTGTAATGCAATACATTTGTCTTAACTTCTTGCTTTACGGAAAAAACAAATGTTTCCTTTAGCAAAGTAGGGTGTTCTATGTTGATTCTTCTCGCTTCGCAAAGTCAGCTGTTAGATACAACATGGATGGAAATATGAATTGGCCTGCTACAATAATTCGAGTTTATTGTTGATGCGGTGAATATTTCACACCTCGCATTAAATTGGTAGTTGAGGCCAAAGAGACGGCTTATTAAAAATTGACGACCAGTGTGCCGCCTTTTCTGCCAGTGTGCGGGACCTTTTTCCACGTGCTAAATATTCTAAAGCTCAGAGGTTAAAAACATTAGAATTGACAGTAGCAGAAATTTCCCATTTTCCATGTTGATATAATCAATATTTCATAACATAAAATGAAAAAAATTGTTAAAATACTTCAAGGTACTAAAGATCTAATATCCAAAACCTAAAAGTCCCTTTTTCTATGGAATCTTGTTTAGCATATCAATTAGTCCATATTTTCTGTGCCTATTGTTTTGAATACTTTTATTTCAAATATAATATAATTTTATAATTCATATGCAAAGCTCATAACAGTGCTCATACTCCGGATTAGAGTTTTGAAAATTTTAATTTTTCTATGTTTTACTGAGAAACTAGGCGCCTCTCATCCAAACAAACTTCGTCGAAAGGATTTTTACGAAATCAAATTTGGATGAGAATTATTGATATAATACACATTCTGATCGTTATACATTGATAGTTTTTAATATGCATTTATATGATATCAGATGCTTCAGAAATACTTTTTAATTGATGTTTTAATGTTGCGAAATTTGTAGGCATCATCGGTTGTCATCTCTTACGTTTCGACCTCCGTATCCGATATACGAGTTCCGACTTCCGAGTCGATTAGTCATTTTCATTTTCAGTGAAAGTGGGGAGTGACTGTTCATGTTTTTATCTGCCAGTGACTCAGTAAATTTTTCAAATACGCGCATGAATTATTTAAAATTTATTTCTGCCCGGGAAAAAAATTGCTAACTCTTCGGTACGTTATTTGGAGTCCTTTTCCCATTTTTACTCATATACTTTTCATTATTAAACCCTCATAACTGATGTTAGACGGTAGATAATGGGATAGCTAAGTACAAATAACTGGTCATTATGTTCTCATATCAAGAAGTGCTGATGTATTAATTCTTTGTTGTACCATTTTCGATGCTTTCCACCGAATTTTGGCTTAAGACTAGCATGATGGTTTTCACTTGCGCGGAGAACCTCGCGAAAGGATATGCAGTATGTGAAATTTTCCCACCCCTTGCTTTTTAACCGAATCCCTCTCTTTCTTTGAGCATATCGTCCCTCAAAACACGTTTGCCGATTTAAGAGCATTTTCCGACCCTCTACTTGCTTATCCATACCCCTCCTCCCCTCCCTCCTGTTATTCCTCTCATGTATCCCTGTTATTTTTTCGTCGAAACGGGATGAACCAAAGAATCCTCCATGAGAGAGAACGGTGTAGAAAAGAGTGGTAAACAGCACGTAAGTGTCTTATATTCTTTTTCCAGCATAATCTTGTGACATCCCACTTTGCAGGTAACATGATAGCTGAATGGTTTTCACTCTGTCCTGTTCACTTTTGTTTAAGTTGCAAGTTCTAGAAAGGAAAATATTTTATTTTCAATTACTTTTCCTTCCCTTATCACATGTAAATAATCTTGCGATACGTAAAACTTCAGAAATGGAGCCTGAATGGGCGCGGGAGTAACCCGTTTATCAAGCGAAATATGTTACAGGTAATTTACTTTTCCGTGGATTCCCGAGGATTAAACAGATATAAGTAGTATTTGATACCATAAACATAGGCCTTATTTTGAGATGGAATTTCCAGTCAAATTAATCTGAATAATATGATGAATCTTCAGAATTTGTTTAATTATTATTATGCACAAATTAAATTATCTTTATGCTCTTATCCTACTTCAGGAAAACTCACAGCAATCTTAAAATATCTATTCTTAGGTGCGTATTAAACCGATTCGAAGAATGTTTATTTCGATTGGTCTCTAATATCACTGTTCACCTCGATTATTTGTAATTAGGCATTTTCATTGATGAAACTATTCTGTAATTTGTCATGAGAGTTCTTGTTGGTTCAGTTCTGGTAATTAATTCTAATTTGTTTGATCATTTTTAAATAAGCTAAAAAATAGCATTAATAAAACATTTAATATGCAACGGTTCATTTATTGCATTATAAATGAGGTTTGAAATCGAAATAAGTTTAAGCCAATTAACTCGATTATTATGTTGAAAAGCAAAGGCAGAACATCTAAAAGACTATGTTGTCCTTTTTAGATACTTTATAACCTATCCATTTTTACACTAGTAGCTGATAAAAAGTAGGCTACTATTCTTTTTATACTATACAGATCGGTCAACTGAATAAATAACTAACATTTTAGGATACTGATGATTTCACCAGTTGATTTCCTTCGTAATGCGTGGTCCATTACATATCATGAGTTTCACGACACATGCTTAAATGTCAAACCATTTATATTCAACTATTTACAAGAAAGCCATATTCTTTAATCCATCAAATCTTCATGAAAAGTGAGTTGAAGTAGCACTGCAGTGGGGGGCGTGGGAAAGAATTTTCAATTGTTCCCTTTTTACATGAGTACTAATTTTAATATTCAAAATAGGCATGAGTCATCTCATAATATAATATTGTAAACTCTTACCAGTATCGTTCAGCTTTATTCTAAATTTGTGTGCATAGGTGTTAGCATTGAAGCAGAATTAATTGTTTTGCCTTTTACTAACAGCTTTTAACGGCTTATTTGTATTCCGTAATATAAAATTGACAGTGTATCAACATTGTAAACAGATTTTTAAAATTTATATCCATTATTTTGCGAAAGCAAAGACTACCCTCTTCGAATTATCAAACCCTACGACAGTAAAAAGAAGCGAGATGACTTCGAGATTTGTTTGATTATTGTTATTCCTTATGAAAAAAATTGAATAATAGATAGATGGAATGAAAAACAACATAAAATTGAATGAAATATTACTTTGAGCCTGGTGTTTCACACAATATAAATAATTACTTGGATAATTTGCTTAAAAAAATGAGATGCAGGAATGCTTTTGGATAATTAATTTGGATTAAAAAAACACGATAAAACAAGAAAAGTAATACTCAACTTCAGGTTACGGGCTGTAAAACTGATAGCGATAAACATATGGCATTCATGGAAGTGGAATAGGCTTGAAAAATGTCACATGAAAAAAATCTAAAAATACTAGAAAAAGCGCTTTGGATGTAATACGACAGAACCTCTACAGAAATCAGGTAAAACCATGCAAACAAAAATGGAAGGAAAAGAGAAACCAAAATAAACAAAGGATTTGGTCAAGGGTGAAACCTCTCTCCACCATAATTCAGCGTGTAATGAATAGTAATGGAAGCACAAGGATTGGGCATCAAAATAATTAACGGGAATAATGAAGAAACTAACATGCTCCAGTTGGCAGATGAAAATGTATAAGTGGTAGAACGCGAGAGGACCTGAAATAAACTCTGAACTCTGTCGTGGACCAAGTACTTTGAGAATATGCACGTAATGTGGGCATCAGCCAAAAGAAAACCAAAATCCTTGCATATGGAAGAGGGAAGCTTATGTAATATTACAATTTGAAGAGTTAAAGTGGAGCGGTTGAAATACTTCATCGATCAGTAAAAGTTGAGATGAAAGATTTTTGACCAACATCAGGTGAACAATAGAATCAACTTATGATTGAGCACTCTTAAATGAATAAGCTAGAAGCATACTAAAATGGAAAAATTATGAGCAGATTACGTGTGGAAGACCACGAGATTGGTGTGAATGACAAATTTAGGAGGGCGTAAAGGATAAGGGTATTGAGAGATGAAAGAATTAGCATTGATGATAGAAGAATAGAGGGCTGAACCAAACCAGGCTTAGGATTAAAATACTGATGAGGATCAATAATGTGAAATCATAATTATATTTCTATAGGTACATTCATGCGTAATTTTAGCTATGTTTTCTAAATGATGTTCAATAAAGTTTCTTTTGATTTATTGATCGTGTTTGTTTTCATGCAGAAAATAATTGATGTGTTGATTGCACCAAATGGTTTTTAAAACATTGGTAGGACAGTGCTTTTCAAAAAGTACGCCATTGTTCACATTTCTTTAATATTCGTACACGCCGAACAATGAGACTTCCTCGTGCCTTGGATGTGGAGAGGATGTTTATATACCAGCCATATTAATTAAGCTATGGGTCGCGGTGGTCCAGTGGGTAGAGCGTTGGACTACTGACCAGAGGGTCCCGGGTTCGATTCCCGGGCAAGGCACTCCGGGCACCTGCAGCTTCACCCAAGCTTGTTGATTTTTCGGGTACCAGATCTTCCTGGGAAACCATAACCGGCACAGGGAAAGGAACTGGCCCCCCTACCCTGATGTGTGAATATTCACACGCCGTCGGGCTTGGTACATGGGTGAGCTCTACCATCACCTACTAAACCGACCTTCGGGTTGATTACTGTGTTTATATATATATATATATATATATATATATATATAGCGGGTCGCGGTGGTCTAGTGGGTAGAGCATTGGACTACTGACCGGAGGGTCCCCGGTTCGATTCCCGGGCAAGGAATTTTGGCACCTGCAGCTCCACCCAAGCTAGTTGTTTTTTCGGGTACCAGGCCTTCCTGGGAAACTATAACCGGCACAGGGAAAGGAACTGGCCCCCCTACGCTGATGTGTGAATATTCACACGCCGTCGGGCTTGGTACATGCGTGAGCTCTACCATCACCTACTAAACCGACCTTCGGGTTGATTACTGTGTTTATGGTTTTTTTTATTAATTAGGCTTACGCATTAAATATTCAAATAAGACAGGTTACGACTTAATGACAAGCAGTTCTTTGAGATAACATTTGAGAAATTAAATTAATCTTTTTTACTCTTATGATTTGGGAGCAAGATATTAAGCATCTGCGTAGATTTTAATTTTAATTCAATCAATGTGACTACCGTCCCGTTATCAGTGGTGACCTTTAAAGTCTCAGATCTTTTGAAAATCTGCAAACTAATCTGTCTTTTCCTCTTCAGTGTTGGTGGCTTTGGTATTAAGTTCTTTTACATATTCCTCCTATTTCCAGCACTTGGTGTTTTGCCAGCAGCTTCTATTATGTAATATTATTGGCAATCTGTTATTTGACAAAAGTTTTGGCAGTCACTTTACATTTTAAAATACAATACGTTCAAATAATAACACTCGCATGTTCATCGGCTAACCAGACCTAATTGAACTTTTATAAATTTAAAAATTATCATCTCAGGGGTTAAAATAGAGTTGTTATGTCCCTAAAGCCCTAAACTCTTTATTGTTGTTTCTACGTAATATTCGTGATTTATGCAAACTACTGTTCTGGTTAAAGGTTCTCGGGAACGTTTTTCAGAAATATTGTGCTTTGGTGGCATTTTCGATTAAAGCAGACATTACAGTCGGGTCGTTGAGATAACCAAACATTTATTATTTCATGCAAATCACAAAAAAATAACAAAAAATTCGAATTTACTTTTTTGTAATTTTGATAAGATTTTCACCGCTACAATAGGTATAGAATATCTAGAAGAAACAAGTTTTTCAATGATGGTGTGACACTTTTAGTTTAATCAATACATTAAAATAAGTAATCTAACAAACCGTCTATTACCTTAGCCTACTCCGTGTATACTTTTGTTTTCAGCGATGACCGGCATTATATATTTTCTCTCTTTCATTCTTTATGAAGTGTGAGGAATGATATCAATTGCTTGAAGATTCCCTCTATTTTATACCTTTAAGAACGGCGTATGTTTCTCATAGAGTGAAGGACCTTCATTTCCTCCAGGAATCTTACTTTTCATGCGCTCCGCTTTGTGAGTTGGCGACATGTTTTTTCATCGCAAGAGGGCGCGACGAGCAAGTTTAAAATTGACAAGAGAGCGGAGTGACTCGAGGGAACTTGGCCCTGCATGGTTTAGGACGCCCCCTCGAGTCCTCTTCCTTTCGGGACTCCGCCAGCAAACACGCACGAACATTCAAACAGAAGGAATTATAAAGCTGCCTCGGGAATAGAGCGACGAGGGCGGAGAGTTGATTTAAGAGGAGGAGGAGGTGTGAGGGAAAAAGAGAGCGGGTGAGTGGGTGGGAACGCCAACGGGATTCCCTTAAAGTCCCATGAGATGCGTCTTTCTGAAGAGCCATCACAACACACACACACACGTATTCTTACCTGCTGCGTATGTGCACCCACGTTTGAACGGGTCCCTTTCCATCCTCCCTATAGGTCTCCCCGTTTGGTTGCCGGCTGTGTCCCACCTCTCTCCCATCCTCCTCCCACGCTGCCAGCAAGCTGGGTGTAGAGTAGGGCCGCGCTCAGGGCACTCGGTGGAGGCAAATTTCTCTGTTTCACTCGGGTTGGAGGAAGGCGGGGAGGCAAATGTACGTACGACGGGAGTCGAGAGTTTTTCATACATACTCTCCTTTGAGTTTTTTCCGTTGCTTTCACGAGATGCCTTTTAAGCTTGCTACCGAATAATATGGGAGTGCTTGGAATTCTGCCATCATTGTTGTTGTCATACCACTCGAAGTGACGTTATCATTTGTATTCCACCAATTACATACTATGTTTTTCAATGGTCTTCTCCAAACTATAACATTTCCCCATTCACTTCAAATCACTACCTCAAAGATTGAACCTGTTTCGTCCATACTTTATTCAATTTATCTCTTAATTCTTTTATCCTCCTATTATACCTTCCAAACAGGATGATAAACAGTTGACAATTCCTTCGTTTGCCATAAATTTGCGTCTGTAACTATTTTATTTGCATAATCACCTCTTTATTCTGTTATCAACGGTTCCAATTTACCACTAAACAGATTGGTGGAAATTTTCAACCTAAACTATTATTTAATCCAAATTATTGGTCTTCTTCAGGGCATATTTCCAATCAAATTTTATCCTGTCCGAAGGGCCTAACAGTAATCAATTTTATTTAGTCTTCTCAAAGAATCAAGCATAGTCTTAAAAATCATGACCTTCCGCATATACCTCATTTCTTCATTTACTATTTTTTTAAGTTTTTGTTTATGGTTTATGAGACTTTTCCTAAGCAAATAATCCTTTTTATTTGCTATATGTGAAACCTTACCTTTCATTTTCCTCATTGCTCAGTTAATTAACCACAGGAAAAGGAAAGTGAAATCTCGGGGGACACAAAGCTCTGTTTCTCTTTATATATATATATATATATATATATATATATATATATATATATATATATATATATATATATATATATATTCAAATACGAAGTCCCGCCATACGGCGCACAAATATTCGTTCAAACATAGAAATAGGTATAAGGAAAGGGGATAGGAAAACACATAACAGGCGAACACAGGACATGTGGGGAAGGCGGTTTTTGAGCAGATCACGAATGTGAAAATATTTCCTTAACCGGAATTTGAACATTGGACCTTCAACTTGTCGGGCGGATGTGCTATCGATTACACCACCAAGGAAACTTAATTTACACTGAGATCTGCGATGTTTTAAAACGCCCAAGTGCTCCGAATCATTTGATGAGAGCAATATAACTTCTGGACGGCACAATAGAACACAGAATAAAACAGATAACACGTAAAAGAACACTCACATTGTAGATTGTTTGAGTTTTCGGCCTACACCGAGGTCTTCTTCAGGTCAGACTGAAGGAGTCTGACCTGAAGAAGGCCTCGTAATTTTTAGGTCCCTGGTTCAAGTCCTGAACAATGAAACTTATTTCTGGTTGAAATTCGCATGAGGTTCATTGTCTGCATAATGAAATATAAGAGTATTAAATTTATGCTCACCGTTATTGAACAGCAATGAAATAAATCGTAAATCACGCAGCATTGTCCTAGTTATCATGTCTTTGAGGAAAAAACTAATCTTGCATAGTAAATATTTGTGAGTCCGTGTGTGCTGCAGGGAAAGATGGTGCATGTGACATATGGCTATGAATAACAAGTCTTTGCTTTCGAAAGCAATAGATTTCACAGGCCCATAAATTTCTACAGAGTGAGGCTTCCGGTTGAGTTCCGCAGGTGACCTTTCTCTCTCTCTCTCTCTATTGTGTTCCCAAACAAATATTTATTCCACTGAGAATACGTACCTCCACATACTTATGGTAACGTAACCTCTAATTCTAAATATTTAGATTTGAATAATTCCGACACACCAAGAACGTGGCTCGGGGGTAAGAGTAGCGAGCCGGAACAAGAGCGTTCCGGACGGCGGTGGTAGAGTTGCCGCACAGGGCGGCCCACTCATGGCGACAGGAAGGGTCGCGAGTGGACAGGGTGTGGGTGCGGGGGAGTAGTTCACGCATAGACGCAGGGACGGAGGAGGGAACTCCTTTGTACGTCCGCGGACTCGGAAGTGGCCGACCCGCCGGACACGGCCCAAAAACAAATTTCTGAAAAGCAAAAGGACGTAGGGTGCCGTTGGGTGGGAGAGAAGAGGCCCGAAAAGGGAGAAATAAAGTGGTGCCATGCGGAGGGAGGGACGGAGGATGCGGGGAAAATGCCGAGGGAGTGGCGTAGTCGACAGACGAAAGGGCCGCAAATTTTACCGGCTTTGCTCACTCTCCCGGCTTACGCAGTGGTCCACACTTTGTCCAAGGCGCTCCCTCTTTTCAAGGGGGCGGAAAAGGAGGATATGGGGAAGCGGGTTTCGGCGGGGGTGGCTGCACGGGGCGAGGGTTTTGACACAACCGGAAAGAGTGTCTGAGAGAGGAGGGTCTCCAAACACAGAGGTGCCAGGAGGACGATTTCTTCCCCTCTTTTTCATTTCTCTGTGAGCAGGAGAGAAGGGAAATAGAGGGACCGAGGACGTAGCGAGAACCTATAGTACCGCCGAATCGCGTCATTCCTTCCGGGACGGCGGAACCATGTGCTAAGAATAACTACTTCACCTTACACCTCCTCCTTAGGATATTTCGTCTGCGCGTCGTCCTTTCAACCTTCGCTCTCAGTCCTCCTCCATCACAACCTGCTCTCCCACCGTTTCTTGGTCAACATTGACCGCATGAAAAATAAACCATAAACACAGCAATCAACCCGAAGATCGGTTTGGTAGGTGATTGTAGAGTTCACGTAGTACTAAACCCTGTACGGAGGGTGAAATTCACACATCAGGGTAGGGGGGGGCAGTTCCTTTCCCTGTATCGGTTATGGTTTCCCAGCAAAATCTGGTACCCGGAAAATCACATAGCTTGGATGGAGCTGCAGATGCTCGGAGAGGCTTGCCCGGGAATCGAACCTGGGCCCTCCGGTCATTAGTCTAACACTCTACCCATGGGCTGTCCCTTAGAATACCCCAATAGAAGAAAAAACCTTCATAGATTTATACCTGACTACAACCTGCTACTTTTGCCTAAGAATAATAGGTGTTTCGTAAATTTTAAATTCAAAGTTTTGCTATTATAAGTTAAGTATAGAGACTGAGTGGATTATATTTTGATGAGATGAATGGGTTCCTGATAGTTCATCAACTGTTTAATTCGTTATTAATTGACCGCATTATGGCAGCCAAATTCACAGCCGACTGCCTAAATGGAAATAATAAAGGATAATTTGTTGACAAGGGGGACATTGAGAGCATAGATATAAGAATAATTTTTTTCGGGATTCCATACGAAAATACATTTGATATGGTAACACGGACAAAGTTGAAAACGTATCGATATAAGTTCGTACGAACATAAGAGTACGTTGCATGGGTACTGTCTTCTTCTAGACTTGCTCAATTCGTATTCTAAATTTAGCTAGAGGAGGTGGTGAATGTAGAAACTGGGTGGCATGGTTATTTAGATGATCATCCGTTATTGATCGTACATCAAATTTTTGCATCGAGTAGATAATGAGAAAAGATTCGTAATGGCCAAGAGTATGCACGAAAGCAGTTAGTCAAATAAAGCTCTATTTGAAATTGAATTGCAAAAGGGATTGCAGTCGGTGTAAAAATAAAGCATCATCGCGAGTGGTTGAAAGATGCACACGCATTGAAAAATACAAAAATTCCCAAGTAACAGGAAAGATATGTTAAAAATCATTTCAGCATGAAAACAGACACTGAAGGTGGAAATGTTTAATTAGTTAGACGGGGATGTTTAAGTGAATATAGACGAGGGTGTGAATCCTATTGAGGGCATAAATAAAGGGCAAAAATAATTTTTCCAGCTAAGGAAGCCATTATAACCGCCATGCTGAGTAGAGATATGAAGCTAGAAATATAGAAGTATGCCTCTTAAGACGCTGTAATTTAAGTGTTTTACAGATCTTATTTTATGTATCCTTATGTTTTAATAGAATATTAGTATTTTTGTGACGGAGCACTAATTCACCTAGGTTAACTTGTTCACTATTTTATGTTTACACACCACTTATATGTGTATGAAGAGAATATTTTATTGTTCTCAATATAATTTTTTTTATGCTGGCATCACAGGCCATACATTTTTGCGTATTCACATTCGCAAAATATATGCATCAACTCTTTCATCTTAAGCTGACAAACAAGATGGGATTTTTAATGAATTCATTTATGTACGTCATACCATCCAAGCTATAACACACGGATGCGCTTGTGGCAGACATGCCTTCAATTAGATAGGTGTGGATCCTTATAGAAATAGCAGATGTTATCAAGTCTTCACCATAAGATTAATAGATTTTTTATCATACATTTATTCGTGGTCATGGTTGGTGACAAGGAATACAGTATTTAAATGAAATGGTATCCTGTTTTGCATTATTTCGCGCCCTTTTCTTTCGTCGGAATGAGATATTCTTCCGATTATTGTGGGGTTCTGATATTTGCCTTGATTTGAAAGTAATCCAAAGTGTTCCTTGCCTTTGTAAAAGTTGGATAACCGGTGAGGAGTTCCCTTTTTCTGAAGGGAGTTACTCTCATCGCGTTTCCTCCAATAACTGTAAGCCAGTAGAGCAGATAATTAAATAGTACCCCGTATTTTTCTTAATGCCCGTGATCAAATAACTGCTGTTGCTGCCCACACGGAAAACGATACCGTAGTGTGTGTCAGAAATTCAAATAGCACAGTCACATTTGGAGTATATCGCTAACATATTTTATAATAAAAGATTAGGCATTATTCACTTTTGGCAACTGAAGTAGTAATAGTAATCAAAATGGGAAGTAAATGCATTTTAAATGTCATAACATTTCCGTTTGACAACCGTTTGCTCAGAGAAAATATGTTCAAGGCCTTCTGGAAATTTAAAAATGCCTACTGCACTATTGTACCTATCCTTACAATTTATTTACTTTTCTATTGCCCGAATTTGAAAGTTAACTATGCGTTTTGCAAGATACAAACATGTGTTTCCCAGAAGTGTGCAAACCGCGTTCATAACGAGCGTTCGGGCGACCTCTGTGGGGTCCAAGCGTAACCATTCACTTCTCACGAACTCCCTGGCTACCGTAGTAAACTCCGGGACGTAATAGTTCACGTGGAGCGTGTGTTTGTTTAAAGTTTGGCTTGTTTTCGTTCGTTGGATATTAATATTACTTAAAATGACCGAGGAGATGTGACCAACGAATTTTCATCATGTTTCGTTTTAAACTCGAAAAGAGTTTTGCGGAAACTATTGAAATGATACAGAAGGGCAAGTGTATGTGCCAAACACAGATAAAAGAGTGGCACGAGTGCTTTAAAGATGGCCGCATGTCTGTTGACAGTGAGCCGGGTTCTGGTCGATCTTTGAGCACAATGGCACCGGAAAATATCGAGTTTGTAGGACTTGCGAATGAAGATCTTTCTTTGACTGTACGCAAACTAGAAAGTGATCTTGGCATTCCGAAACTTGTGTTTTGAGAATTCTAACCGAGAATTTGGGAATTACTCCCTGGTGAGTGGCCACTGGCTTCTTCACCACGATAATGCGCCTGGGAACTCATCGAACCACGTGCTATAGTTGTTGGCAAAACACAAGATTACTTCGCTATTCTCCGAGCAGTCCCGACTTAGCCCCCTGTAATTTTTGTCTATTCACAAAATTGAAAATTCCGGTTGGATGACATAGAAACGATTCAAATGAATGTGACCAAAACATTGAAGGCGGCAATTACAAAAACTGACTTCTAGAACTGTTTCTTCATGATTTGAAAGCACCGATGGGAAGGTGTTTTTCAGTCGAATGGGGATTATTTCAAAGTCATACCACGAGCCGGGCGATAAAGAATAATGCCAGCGCGGAATTGTGAACGCAAGCGGCGTGCTTTTGGGAAGCACCTCGTACTTCTTGACTTCGAATTTAAAAATTGTGTTTGTGAAATTTCGCAAAGCTTATAGATTTTCTTGATGTAAATACATTATTATTGCTTCCCCTTGCCCTTGTACCTTTCCTTTAGATGTGATTTCCAACATTTTATTGTACTTGCACTTTCTTGTGAATATTTTTATCATGCCAATATCCCGAACACATTTAAGCTTTCCGCTTAAAAATATTCCGTGGTGCATGGACGCCCCTAAGTCTCTCTCTGGCGATTCAACACGCTCCTTTTATTGAAATAATTTCCGAGGGCCTCCCTTCCCTTCCCCTTGCTGCCCTCCGGCTAATTCTAAAAGTAAGCTCTTCTATGGCCCTTGAATTCCCCCTCACCAGCTCCCTCCTCCTAATGTCCTTACCTCTCCCATCCCTTTGTGACCTGCCCCTTCCATAAAGGATTCCGCTTGGGGTATTTCGGATCCCTCCCTCGTACCCTGGGCCCCACCCCTGTTGAGAGAGGTAGGGCCGCACGCGCGTGGGGCTACGCGCTCCGCCCTCCAAATGGGAAAATCTCCGGCTGCGGCCAGCCGACTGTGAGAGTGGCGATGCACTGCTTTCGAAGGAGTGATTCTCGTACCGTTGGATGAATGAGTGGGCACTTCCGGAGTCCGCTCTCCGGAACGCTTTTTCGCATCGATTCCTTTTTTATTCTTATAGTTCACCTTCCCAAGTCTCCAATCCCCAACCCCCTTAAGCCGGGAAGCGGGATAGCGTTTAGATTGGACTCTCGCAAAGAGCGCGCAAGGCGAGTGGGCAAGGAGCTTACAAAGGCTCTCCGTTTTATACACTATGCCATACACTGCGGAGACTCTCAAAAGATATCCCCATCCACAGGCTTCCGACTACTAGGCGCAAAGGTAATGGCTAAATGAGATTACTAGCAACGTGTCCAACTTAATTCATTGAAAGGTCTGTGTGAAGTAACTGGAGTACCGTGGGGAAATCTCCCATTTGTCTAAAATATACAGAATAAAAAATATACAATATATGATTTGCTTATTCAACAAAACTTTCAATTCCATCACAGCAATTAGACGTGAATGTCGAGTAATCCTGTCTGAATTATCTACAGCTGAGTTAGAAGAGGAATGGTGGCAGGAGCAGAGAAGGAGAATTTAAAATCAACCAAAATATGAATACTTTCATTGTATTAATGCACTATATTTCCGAGAATAATTCAATACAAGTACAAAATTAGCTCGAGCTAAAACGAATGAAAGATTCTCGATATTCGACAAGCAAGAGTACGTGCTGTAAAAATATAAAATAATTCATGTAAGTTCAAAGCGACTCGACTATCGCCTTGGTGTACATACGTGTACTGCATATGGTGTGTATACCAGGTGTATGGTGGTGTATATACACACACACGTTCAAGTACGAAAAACCTGCGAATTTGCCAACAAGTATCACATTAAAGACGAAAACAGGAATGGTGGGGAAGGCAGAATTGAGGAGATCACAAGCGTAAACAAATATCCTTTACTGAGACTGGAACCATGTATCTTTGACTTGCTGGGGCAATACCATAGCCATGAAGCTATCGAGAAGAACATATAAGTACATACACACATATATATGTATACACAAACACACACATTCAAACACAATAACCTGCCTTGTGGTGAACAAATATTCATTCACCTGGAAATAGAAATTAGGAAAAGGGATATGAACGTGCATAAAGGACGAACACAGGAGAGATGAGGAAGGCAGATTCGATCAAATAACAAACGAAAAAAGATTTCCTTGACCGGGACTTGAACACCGGATCGGGGCATATACATGTATGTATAAATTTAAAGAATATATAAGACGTACAATGCAAGACACACCAACATCCACGTTAATTATCACCGCGCTCCCTGCAATCCTTCTTTCATATGAGCCTCTTCAAGTTTCCAAGCATGTCTTCCTCAAAAAATGATTCCTTCAATGAATGCTAAACGTCCCAGTCAGCATCTTCTTCCCCCATAAGACCCTCCATTACAGCTGAAAACACCCAAGCTACCATCCTAACTGCCATCCAACCATGAAAATTATTTTCCTTTTTTTTTTAGAAATTAATTTTTAAAATGTTTATTCCAGTTGTGTTTTCCATTCCAGATTACTTTTCCTCCATTATTTTATAAGAGAATGAATAAGTTAGGGTAATAGACTTCAATCTTGAATTATTCCGTGGGTGATTTAAATATCAACATTTTCTTGTCCAGAGGAAATCAACATTTTTCTTCTAATGCAAGCTCGTATTTGTGTACTGGGGATCCTTTATGTTCTAAAATTAGCCTCAATATATTTCTGATAACATTATCGAAAACATTTCCGTAGTCTATGGTACTGTGGTTATAAGTGATAAGAGTCATGGCCAGTATGGATTGAAATCGTTTATTAATAATCCTCGATGTTTTTTTAATGATTTACATCAAAGTCTATTCTAATTGACATACCTATGCAGTCCCGGTCACATTCCCTTGTATTCGCAAATCGAAGCCTTATAATTTCGAGGAACGTGTACATCCTGAGCTTCTTTGGCTAACACCGAAACGGGGACTTCCATTCCCGGGTGATAAATTATCCCTCCGTCTCCCACAACGGAGCGCTTCGATGGAACCGGATTCATCGTGAGTGCTCTGTCTAACGTGTCGGGTGTTTCGTCTCGTTCGGTCGCCTCGCCCCACCGCGGCCACCCCCGCCGCGCTCGCGGGGAGAGAGAGGCGCCGACTACGAGGTCCGAATCGAGGATTTAAGAGGTCTCCTCTTCTCCCTGCCCTCACCCGCCCTTCCCCTACCTTCGGCCACATATATCACGGCGGCACCCGGTCTGATTTAATGCCGGAGTCATTAATGGGAACAGGACGCGTCGGTGCCGAAGGCGGAGTCTTTTGCTACCGCCCAACGCTCCAGCCGTAGAACGAGACCGGTCCATGGGGAAAATGTATTGGTCCCGGAGGCTCCGCATGAACACGTTTTCAATGAATTTCTCTTGAGAAGTTCGGACGTAAAAATGTCTTAAATTGCGGTAATCTTAGGTAGGTCACCTCGGTGCTTACGGGGTCAAATGTACATTACATTTGGCTGGTTACTTTGTTTTGTGGCGACACATTACGATATTCACGCTCTAACAACCAAACAATGTAATATCTCTCCTTCACCAATCAGTATACGCTAAAGAAAAGTAGTTTTTAGAAAGTTCTAACAATGCCTAATATTATTCAGCTTTTTAAAAATTTTATGGTAATCTTTTTGAAAATATTTTTAAAACATTATTGCACGGGTCACGATACCGAGGTAGCTGCCAAATGGCAGCAAGAGACGTACCGAAACGGAAGGAAGGGAGAGAGGAGTGAAAACCGCACTCGACAAGAAAGTCAAACTTTCAATTCTTATCCGTGAAATTTTTTGTAAAGTTTGCTATTCTATGTTGGGGACTTTTTTGATATTCTACACAAGTGGGGAAGTATCCTATGGTGGTCTAAACCCCCTTGCATCGCTATAAGAAGTTTTTTTTAGTTTATTTCGTGATGGTGGCCATTTTAAGTAACTTGGACCAATTAAAAGTTTTAAGTTTTCTTTTCCCCCTATCATTTACTGAGTGATCGACAGCACAATGGTACTTGATGGGAATAAATGCAGACTTTTTTCTGCGTTATGTGTTCGTTTTATAACGTTGCCTCTGATTATGCCTACAAATTCAAGCCTTTCTCTAATTACGAACACAGAAAATAAACTGGAGGGTTTTATGCAGTTTATCGGGACGTGCTTGAGATGCTGAAACAGGACGTATCCCAGCCAGATTTTTTCTCTTGTCAAAAAAGTTATCAAAGTAAAGTAAATAGATCTTGAAAGATCGTTTTCACGCAACTTACAGTATTCAATGCTTGCATTTCAAATTTCTGATTTTATCGTAAATTTGAAGTTAGCTATGCAGGACAGACGATTGCAAGTGGGGAACAGACAACAGGTCCCTGCATTGTTAGTACGTTATCGACCACAAAATCCCCACTAAGTAATGAGTATCATTGCTAATTTTTAAACTACCGTTTTTTTCAACTGGCGAATAAAAAGACGTCACTAATAAAGTCGTCTATTTCCAAATTATGGGCTTTGAAATTAGAGGCGCTGTACTCATTACTGATAATGGCAGACAGAATCTAATTACGTGTCTTAATTATGGGCTGGACAGTCCTTGTAGATCATGTCGCGGTGACCTGAGCTTACACATGGTTTAACGCAATTCTATGCGCAATATATTAGCGTTTCGAGTTGATTCAATATTTAACTTGTTATAATTAATTAATTGCATGACCTGAGTTGTCGGGTGTTACTTATTTTAACCAATGTCGAGCATATAAATTTTTTTTAAAGCTGTATAACTTATGTAGCATTTTTCCACATCAATAAAGTCAGATTGTCTCCGTACTCCGATGATATGGGTTGAAATTGACAATACATAGAATTTCCACAACGTTTATAAATCCTAAATATGTTCTTCCCAATTTATGCATAAAGTTTACGTTTTCTTCTCTGGATGCGCTAGTATCTAGAGTGTTGGTAACATCATGTGGTAGAAGGCAAAAAACATAGGAGGCTGCGCTCATAAGGTCAAACAAAGTCCTCATAAGGATCTGTTTGCGAAAGTTCTCCACCTTTAAAACCCTTCCCTATCGAATTAAACTCTCGCTGCTTACCGGTTAATATAGCGTGGATGTCTGGTCAAGCGAATCAGTAGATATGATTCATGGATTCACAGAAGTACCACTAAGTTATTTAAACTTAAAATAAATTGTTTAAAATTAAAATTATTATTCCTTTTCCATAGAGAGGAGGGAAGTTATACTTGCTTTGTTTACTCTTTCATCTCGGCTTAGGAACCGTATTGTTCTTCGAAAACATGGAATGGATTCACGGAATTATGGCATTCTTTCCTTCAATTGTATTGTGTATTTCTATCCCAGGTTGAATAATTGCTTTGGTTTCTTACTTCTGTCCTTAAATCTAAGTCGGCACTCCTAATATTGTCAAATTAATGTGGTAAATTGTTTTAGATTAGTTCTCGTCTTGTGTTTTTTGTTGCTTGATGAGGAGGTTAGTGCATCATTCCGTTCATCAAAACGTCAAGAGGTTGCAATATAAGCGACTGCCACCAAGAGAGTTGAAATAACTTATTAAAGATAGTGAATTACGAGATGATACAGATGAATATTTCTTTTAAAATTGAATATAACTTCAACTTGGAGTAAAATATGAATGACTATTTTTTCCATTATGCTTTTTCATTTACAGTATTAAACTAAAAAGATC
>CM073777.1:2868475-3067117 GCA_037158775.1 Hetaerina titia
TAATCAGGTTAATCAAACTGGATGACATCAGAAAATATGGCATTTTCATAATGTTTAGTGATCTAATATAACCTATTCGCCGATTCTTAGATTGAGAATATTTGGAAGGAAATTTGTTTACTTCTTGTGGATTCGGCATAAGGCAACGATAAGAGTCTGTATACCTATAATTTGTTCGAGTGTGTATTAAATGCTGACGTACAAGAACTCACGTTTTAAATGACGTCGTTAACTGATCCATAAAGACCTCTTATATCGTATTTCATTACCATTCCACTCCTTGCCAAAGTTATGCTTAATCTGATCATCTCCACAAATTTTTGATTGTATGGCTCCAAAAATTTTTACTATCTTCCATGTTAGCTCTACGTTATTCTTATTTTTAGTAAATTGAGAGTTGTAATATAATTCATTTATGACTCCTCAAAAGGGATTTTATCGTAACTTTTCTATTTGTTGAATGATGTCGTTTGCACGTAATATATTAGTTATGTTGGATTTCCACTTACGACGGTCATCCGGAAAGTAGTACCCGTTCGTGCCGCATGAAGTGTTGACGACGCGAGTAGCCGCTGGACGAGGTCAGATAGCTTCAGTGGCTTGTCTGCCTTCTCTGAGCCAAATTGCGTGACGCTAGCATTGCCTGTGTTGTTTCTGTGATTGTTTACAATGTTTAAAAAAATTGAGAACGCCGCCAGTTGTGAAGTGAGGGCAGTGATTAAATTCCTCAATGCAAGAAACGTTCGCCCATGTGATATTCATCGCCAATTAAAGGAGGTGTATGGAGACAATGTAATGGACGAGTCGTCTGTTCGGCGGTGGTGTCGCAACTTCAACATGGGGAGGGGGAACACACACGACGATGAGCGTTCGGGGAGACCGTCTGTCATTACAGACCAACTGGTGAGCTCAGTTGACGAATTCGTGAGGAACGATCGGCGCGTCACAATTGATGACATCTGTGAGCATTTTCCCAATGTTTCTCGAACAATTGTTCATGAAATTGTTAAACACCATCTGCATTATGCAAAAACTTGTGCAAGATGGGTCCCTCGCATGCTTACAGATGAGCACAAAACCAAGCGTATGGCTGCAGCACTGACGTTTTTGGGACGTTATTCTGATGAAGGAGACTCTTTCTTGACTCGCATAATTACTGATGACGAAACATGGGTTTGTTATGCATCACCTGAGAGTAAACGACAGTCAATGGAGTGGCATCATGCTCATTCACCAAACAAACCAAAAAAATTCAAGACAGTTCTGTCCACCAGGAAACTCATGGCAACCATTTTCTGGGATCGACGAGGTGTATTGCTTATTGATTTTATGGCCCGTGGAGACACTATTAATGCCAATGCGTATTGTGAAACATTAAAGAAATTACGGCGGGCAATACAAAATCGGCGGCGAGGTCTATTGTCTACTGGTGTCATTCTCGTTCATGACAATGCCAGGCCTCATGCAGCTGGGATAACACAAAAAGTTTTGCAGCTATTCAAATGGGAAACTTTCGACCATCCACCGTATAGCCCGGACTTGGCCCCTTCAGATTTTCATCTCTTTACAAAGCTTAAAGACTTTTTGGCAGGAAAAAGATTTGACAGCGATGAAGAACTAAAAGAAGGAGTGACCCTGTATCTCAATGAGCTGGCGGCGAAGGACTATGCAGCAGGAATACAGAAACTTGTCACACGTTATGACAAATGCCTTAATTTGCTTGGAGATTATGTTGAGAAGTAGTTTAAAGTATCCTCTTTCAAATAAAATTTTTTATGTTTGTTAATATTTACTTTTGTGTCTTTATTTCACGAACGAGTACTACTTTCCGGATGACCCTCGTACTTTTATTTCCACTAACTACTACGTTCACTTACTATTATTTCCTTCCGATAATTCAAAGTCATCTCACCGAGTAGAATACTTTTTCTTTCCCTTTTCCGAATAATGTTTTTGTAAATCAAGAATTAGCTGGTATCCTTATACGGTGGGTTTAAAATATAAATTGCCAAAAATATTTCTTCATTAAATTTTAGAATAAATGATTGAATGTTTATATTCTTTCAATTCCTTGAGCTTTCATTCAATAATGCAAGGATAACAGTCTTGAAGGATAAATCAATACTTCATCCTTTCAGGCTGGTAATTATTTTTTATTTGATGAAACCATACTTTCGGAATAGACTCTTAGCCTTTTTTTGTGTTAAACTTAAACCCCATTTTTGAGATTCATTGTGTAATACAATACCATAAATTAATTCCAATTTTTATTGATCTGATTGGTAAGGTCGTAAACACATCCTTGTTTTTTATTTATTTCCTACTTATGATTTTATAGATGTTGCATCTAGTCATCACTGAGCCAATTTATTTATTAGCCCTCGAATGTGGAAAAGTAATAACTAAAAACGTATTAACAAAGTCATTTTCTGGATGTGTACTATTTTTCACGTCTTTTTCATTAAAAGAGAAATACTAGCACACTTCTCTTCTTTTCAAGTTAAAAATCTACCATGCTCAAGCAATATTTATTAAAAACTATTCTCCTTGCGCTTATTGCAGTGGGTACAGACATTTTACAAATATTCAGTTAGATTCTCATCAGTGTGATCTGGCATATAAGTTGGTGACTTCTCTATTACAATGGATTTTTCTTGCTGCAACCACGGAAGTTGTACAATTACGCTGTAGTTAAAGTTTTATTTTCTAGGTATATCATTAATTCAATGGCCGCCGTAGGCCATGGGGAAGAGCGTTAGACTGCTGAGGGTCGGAGGGTCCCGGGTTCGATTCCCGGGCGAGGCACTCTAAGCACCTGCATATCCACCCACGTTATGTGACTTTTCGGGTATCAGATCTTCCTGGGAAACTATGACCGGCACAGGGATAGGAACTGGCCCCCATACCCTGATGTGTGAATATTCACACGCCGTCGGGCTTGGTACATGGGTGAAGAAGGATTGTCATTTCAATTCTCTTGAACAATTGCTTTTTTTCAAGTTGGTTAACTGAGTTGTGGAGGCTGAGTTGTGATTTTAGAACCCATATTTTTACATGTTGCTCCTTGACTGCACTGAAAGGCTGTCGAAAAGGTTTTAAGGAAATCCTATTTGCCTGAAATAAATTAGGGACTGGTCGTTAGGTATCCTATGCCTTCACCGTGCACATACTGGCTGTTAATCTCGTGATCCTCGGTGATTTCGAAGAGCGTATCATTTTTTCAGCAGTTTTATTTAAGTTTCAGCGGAATACGCACCTCCGTGCTTCATCCTTTTAATTCATGAACATTTGCACATTTCAATCCACATTGGTAATGCCCCCACAGGTGGACGAATGGATTTTTAGAGTAATTAGAACTGGATGAAGTAGTTAGCTTCCTAGGAAATCGTAAAACGAGGTATCATGCGATTATATAAATCTGACTCTCGCGGGAACCACGAGAGCTTTGCACATGGACGTTAATGTTAATGATAAAACGAGAGAATACTATTAACGAATTCCATAATTTTTAAACAATATTTGAGATCCACAAAATGAATAAAGAAACTAAATCAACAAATCTCATCACTGGAATACAATTAATCGAAAATGTTACAGATACTTCATTCTATAATAATTTATTGAAAGGAATTCCACGGCAAGTAATAGCGATATATGGAAATAAATAGATTTAATCCTTTTTTCTAACAAATTCAATAATGAGTATGAGAATGTATGAAGCATTTATTTTTGCATTTCTTCCTTTTGTAGCATTTTATTAAAAATCCATCTCTTAGACCGTTGAGTATTTTAATGACACATTAATACCTTGCGGGTCAATTATTTATTTCTGCAACAGTTTTGTGAGTCTCATGGACGTGATTACAATTGTAAATGGAATTAGCACTAGTAGGAAAAGACAAAAACACAGAAACATAGGTAAAAGAGAAACTCACTAGGTCTCGAATTTTCGGTGGTCCAACCACCTTTCTCAAGAGGAGGAAGGAACGGAAGTGAGGCAAAGGAGGGCCCGGAAGCACTGGATGGAAGAGTAGGTGAGGAAACGCATGCAAGGGGAAGAGTTAGGCGGGGGATTATTGAAAGGGAGGGGATGATATGAAAGGTGTTGGGGCGGGGGTGGGATAAAATTATGTGTAAAAGGGTAAATTATTGTTTAATATTAATACCTGGGCAATTCCAGGTATCCAGGAGCCAGATGAAAGCTTTTTCTATAGCTTGGAGTTTCAGTGGAGGGGCTGAGGGTGGAAGGGATGCTAAGATATATAGTATTTCTATAACATTTCTAGTTAATTACAGGATTCGTCCGGAAAATAAGTGTACTGAGCTCAGGAAAAAAAATTATTACACTTTTACATATCTTAAGCTGATATTCCTCAAAATAGGACCCTTGTGAGTCGATACACTTGTTCCAGCGGCGTTCCCATTCCTGGAACGCTCCCGCGAAGGCATCATCGGGGACCTCTCGAAGACACGTCGTCACTGCCTCTTTGACGGCGTCCAAAGTCCCGTATCGCGTTCCTTTCAAAGATCCACGTCTCGTCACCCAAAACAACGTACGTTGTGTCGCGATTTCCAAACGATTGAGTCTTTGATCATTACTGAGCACTTTCGGCACCAACTTTGCACAAATTTTTCGCATCTGTAATTGGTCCCTAATAATCTCGTGCACTATTGTTTTTGGCACATTACACTGCTCCGCTCTCTTCCAAACACTAAGACGACGATCAGAGTTCAGTACATCGCGAACTTTTCGCACAATTTCGTCGCTGAGTGTCGTTGATGGGCGTCCAGGCCGCGGTTCGTCGACGACCTCTTCTCTGCCCTCCACGAACATCTTGTGCCACCGATAGATCATGTTTCTGGACATAGTTGACTCCCCATTAGCCTGGTTAATCATACCGATAGTTTCGGTAGACGATTTCCCAAGCTTTACCGCAAATTTGATGGAATAACGCTGCTCCAAAAACTTCGGCATCGCGTTCCGTGACGTGGGTCGAGCGTGGAGATTCGCTTTAACAGAGCTCCTCACTACACCACAGCTCAGAGCCGACTGCCTTTTTCAGGGTCGCTTGCCAACATACCCCCCTCCAATCGCAGTCCGTCAGAGCGGCGCGCCTGGAGCGGCGGGAAAAAATCAGTACACTTATTTTCCGGACGAACCCTGCATATTCAGTGATCCATCCTTTCTCTGACTTTCAGCTCGGCTCCCCTCTTGATTACCAAGTTCTCTCGCAAGCTTTTCGATGTAATATACTCATGATGTTTTCATTCCAGTGATCGACATAATATCAATACGGCAGTCATTGCTTTTAGGTTGGGTGTTTGTGAAGCCACCTCCCTAATAATTATTTGAATTAGTATGCCCAGCCATTCTCCAAATAATGTCAAACTCATTATTCGCCTTAAAATCAGATACATGATTAATATGGAGAGAAACTATCTCATGTTAGAGTCAGTTTTTCTCCATCCTAAATTCGTGTTAATTCACTTTCATATTTCAATAACCGAATGGAGTTGAGTTCTTTATGGTTTTTGTTGATACATATTGTATGCTCATGCAATAATTTATTCGTCCTGTTAAGCTACAGTGTATTCCCTTCGAAAATTCAGTCAGATTTAATATAATATTATAAAGAGATAACTTGTCGTTACGCTTCGATTTTGTTTTATTAACGTCCATACCATAAATTAAATCAACACTTTGATATTTACTGCAACGTCTTAATTAATATTTATTCCCATTTAGTTGGTTGTGATCTATGAATTTGAACCTTTCATTATTATATTTAAACACTTTTTTCTCTTAAATTGAGACGCTAATGACAATGCTGCTATTTGCAAAGACGGCACATCAAAGGTCAGGACAAAGTTAGCAGCTTTTTTGTCCTCTTCGTTGAGATATTTAGGTTAAGGTTAATGATTGCTAAAAGATTTTACATTCCATAGTACAAGTTCCATTCTGATAATGAAAATGGATGAGTAGGAAAATTAAAATTAATAAATGATTGCTATTTTTAAATAGTGGGGACAGTTTCAAGACTTTGTTTGCATTTGTTTATTTAATGCCAATGTCAACACTTTATCAAAAATGTCCAACAAAGCCTCCCAAATGCTTATTTTTTATGAATATAATGGATCTACCAAAATTATTCTATTCTATTATAATGAATCTACCATTATGACGTTATACGCGTCCATGCGATATTTTCGAACTTAAAGAAAAATCATATCTCTCCATCTAGCTGCAAACTCCAATCTAGAATTTTAGTGTTTGAAACTCAGAGGAACATTTGCACTGAATTCTACGAAACTTATTAAAAGAAAGAGAACCAAACGGGAGTAAGGAATCCATTCCACAATGGTGTCAGTGGTTCCGAATTCTCTGCGTCAGTGCGTAGATACGCGGATGGTTAAGCGATTTCAAAGACTCGGATGGTTTGACTGATGGAACGCGGTTGCAATGCCATTATTAAAAAGAAAAGCAGGAGATATCTGTGGTAACTGATGCAACGGAATGTTGTAAATCATAGTATGGAAACAAGAGTTTTACTTCAGATGTAAAGTTAAATCTAAAAGTATGGATACGAATGATCCGTTTTGGCCTTCATTATAAGTGCGGAAATAGCAAAGTAGGCAATAAATTTAACAGAAATTGCCGAAATTGCAGAAATTTGCCGAAATTAATTGTTTATTAAAATGTGATAAAATGATAAAAAGTCAGGAAAGAAAATTCTCATCTCTTTAAATCGACAAACCAAACTTATTTTCAGATCAAGTTTGGTTCGAGATGACCCACGTGTGCGTTACGATAGTAACCACGAACTAGCCAAGTAGAAACAATTATATCTCTGCATGATAATTCATCAGTGATTTGTTTCAACGTCAGATTTTGAAACTACCAATAATAAATTGCTTGTAGAAACATTAATTTCAAGATCATCATTTCAGTTAGGAACGTTACCGGTTCTCCTCGTCACACATACTCTACATATATCTTAAAATTCTTTCCCAAGATTATGACTGGGCTTCCTGATTTACAAGCATTAGCCTCATATAAACCAAGGCTTTATCTGTACTGAAGATGGGAAACGCGAAGAATGCCAAGGAATGGACAGAGGAACGCCTGCAGGTTACGGAACTGACTTAATCACATAAGTATTGCAAATCGCATAACTGCTAGGATGTTTCTTCGGACTCATTAGCATTTCTTAGTGCCATAATCATTATACGATATCCTCGTATAATACGATATCCTCGTATAATACGATATCCTCGTATAATACGATATCCTCGTATAATACGATATCCTCGTATTATACGAGGATATTTCTCACTCGTTTAGAACTCATTTGCGTAATTGTAATGTTGAAATTTCAGACATAAAAGTAAAAATGTTAGTCTTTACTTCATTTGTCAAAGGAAATTGTCACTATAAGATCTGTTAGTAAGGAGTTTTTATCTTTTCAAATCTTTCCATTGAGCTGCTTCATGATAGAAACAGCAATCTCTACCCAAAGATGAATCCTATCTGAATAGTTGGTATGTTTGTGGAACATGAAAAAACATCTACACCAATCTTTAAACCTCAAAATATTTTTAGGGAAAGTACGTTGTTTGATGGAGATGGTTTAGCTAAAAATTTTATGAACAATGTAATCGTTTTAGCCAAGGTATCTGGTCAATGGAAGTTTTTAAAAATGTTCGTGAAAACTATGATAAAATTTAATATTCGGTTATTATATAACAAATGGTAATCATTATTTTATTCAGTTTTCACACTAATTCTATGCAAACAAGATATGAAATGTCTCTACTTAGGTAACGCAAAATATGGAAGTTGGTCTTACCTTTAATTGTTAGTGATTACTTGTTGCGCTGCTGCATAGAAGGGTTTTATAAACGATACAGTAGAAATATTTAAATATACAGAATATAGCTTATGCATGGTGTTACCAGATATGATTTAGATTCTGAAATTCGTAAAATAATAAAAAATACACTGGATATGCATGCTATAGATTCGTTACTGGATGTACACACATCAACCAATGGCATGTAATGAATGAGACAACTTGAATGTGGCCAAACTGAATATGTGTGAATACATGTCTCTCATAATACTCTCTTTCCGCCACGAACCACGATGCTAATTCACAACCGTAAATAATTTCAAGGTTAACAAAGATTAATTATTAACACAAGTGTTGACAATATCTTTTAAATTTGTTAAATGTTCTGAAAATATCTTCTAATATGATTACTTTAACATAAGTAATAATTATTCTTCATTTTCATATTTACCTCTAACAAATAATGCCATATTCTAATTCCAATTAACGGAATGATTCCATTTATTTATCGGGTTCATAAATATCGAGTTCAGTGATTATTCACGAAGTGATAATTGTATCTGCTGACGCTATCTTGCATGTTAGATCATAATCAATTCAACCTTACAGGGTATACGAGGGGCTGTATGAAACTTCTCCAAAAGGGTATCATGGCATTGATTTCTGTCTATTAAGGGTCGCTAATCGCTCTCACGGCCTCCAAAATACTTTTTTAGAGCCTGAGACCCTGAAATCTGAGACGCACAACTTGAGTAAAGCATTGGAACTGCTGAAATCTTCCATAACGTTGATAAGACGGTGTAAGCAGAGCAATTAATTACAAACAAGTGCAAAGCTCTAATTTATTTGAACTTTAACTTCATGTAAGTGGAGTATTTCGTAGATAGTTTACTTTAAGTTAATCTGCACAATATTTTATTTCCTAAACTCAGACTGTGGAGTTTGAGTCAGTGCTGATTAGCCGTGGTGATTCAATTAATTATCTCGGCCAAATATCACCTCATAAACATTAGAAGACTATTATCAGGAATACTCCTATTTTAGTATATAGCTGTATTGATCTGAAAACTGATGCTTGCGGAAAGGGAATGAAAATATATTGAAGGATTCTGCGGCGCGGGTAAAATAATGGAAAAAATTAAGTTAAGCAGCGAGGGAAATGAAGGAAGCCGTTTTGATTATGGAGGATTAGGAATTTTCTGGGGGAAATATAAAAAGGATAGAAAATGAGGGTTAAAAATATTGGCATTCGTTGACGGCTGCGTGAACGGTGAACGTTTGGTACCCGGGCGAGAGAGAGGGGGATTTAGAAATTTGTAGACAGCATGAAAACAGGTGTTGTGAAAAACCTAAGTTGGAAAAACGTTGAGACAATTAAAAGGAAGTCCAGGCAATACATAGAAGGTTGATGTTAACCATAAACCGTGCAAACCTACCTCTAATGCGTCGAGAAAACTTGAGTGATAACGAATAACCTTGTAAAGCTGCATCATAATTAATTAATACACGTTTAGAATATCCAATCCGCTTAGAGCAACTATGAAATAGATTCTCACTCTCGCACGTGGGTGTGGGAAGAGCTTCTATTGTTTGTCGGGAAAAACAAGACAAAGACGGATCGCCAGAGTTGATTCAAATGGTCCAATATTCGAGTTGGTCGCTGACCTAATTAAGTGATTTAAGTACGGCCGTTCTCTCGATGTGCTCGGAATGTCAGCCCTTCGCCCCACTCCACAGCTCGCGCGGGCGCCCGCAAACTTGACCCCATCCTACGTCGATTCGAAGCACGTGCGGACTGAGCCTATGGTCTCCGGGGCACCGAAAGATCTCGGCGTTGGAACTCTCCCTGCGCCTCTGGAATGCTTTCGTGCTGTGCGCTAAGAAGGAAGAGCACTCGCGCCATGCAGGGGGTGAGGAGTGATGGGGGCGCGCGTGTGTGTGTGAATGGGTATGCGAGACAGAGACGGGTGGGTAAGGTAAGGGAAAGGAAAGAAGAGATTATGGCGATAAACCCGACCGGCTAAGTTTTACTTATCTACCGTCGGGAGCCGTGAAGCTCCCCCTTTGGGTCGCCCTAAATAGAGATTCATGAATCGGGAACTTAGTTCGGAAGGTGGGGAGTGAGAAGGAGCTCCCGTGGCTCCAGGATGCCTTCGATCCCCTAGAAACTTTTGCCATCGATTGCAGGGGGTGCGTGTATGCGTGTGTGTGTGTGTTCAACTTCTACGTTTACCCTTTTATTGAAGGGTTTTCGTGCGAGCGGAAAAAAGGAACAAGGCAGAAGGGGGTAGTTTTAAAGGTTGGGAAGGAAGGGGTGGAGGAGGGGAATGGGGGAGAATAGGGGTCGCGAGAGGGTTTTGCGGGGATCGAGGACGCCTTCTTTTCCCTTTGCCTATCCGTTTGAACATCTTCCGGGGAATTTGTGTGGATGGGATCGCAACCGAGTGTTTAAATCTCCCGCGTTAACCTCCCATGTTGGAATATGTGTTATTTATGTGCGGTGTAACTTCCTGGCATTGAATACCACATGAGAAATTGCCCATTAAATGCAGATCTCGGTACGCATGTTGGACAGCAGTCCTCTTGTGAAAATGAAATGAGATGCCTCATCAGGTACCCCTCTTCAACTAGGCCTGGTCTCAGGTGAACATCATATGATATAAACATTCTGTAATGAAAATAGGCTTATGCATTTTCGATGGTCAATAATTTTTTTACATGCTTATAAATGCACGTAATTATTTAAAATTGAAAGTCAGGTGATTCTGTAAATACTGGTTTTCTGTAAAGCTTATTAATCAAATTATTTTTAATGCAACTGTTAGAAATCAAATATTTTTTGTAAACTTATTGCCTGGTTTTTATATATCATTAAAACATAATACCGCTTAAAAGTAGATTATTGAAAGCCTTAAAATTAAGAGTAGTAAACAACAATAATATTCAATAAAGCCAGTCGCTGCAAAATACATTCTATCATCCACTCAGTGAAATGCAATACCTATTCTAGAGAAACAACAGTAAACTTAAAAAGGTAATTTGCCTTATTATTTCATAATATTGTGTAATGAAGTGGTTCATATTCTTCCTGAGGGTATATATTGCATAATAATTAGTGTATCGAAAGAAAGTCAAACGGAACTCCATCCTCTGCATCTATGCACCAATCAGATAGTTACGATACGATCGAATTGTATGTGTACATCGATCTAGTAGGTTCTTCATATTTATTGTAATTTGGTTATTATTGGATTTTTCAAAAAAATCCTTCGAAAATTGAACCTTTTGCACAAAAGCTGGTACAGTTTGAAGATGGTTCTATATTTTAATAAAACTCATCTCATTTTCTTAGATTGGCATTGGACGTTTTTTCGCACCAAATTTCGAGTGAGGAACATATATAAAAGTCAGGTCTTTTATGTCACTGGTGTATTAATACGAGGGTCATCCGGAAAGTAGTACCCGTTCGTGCCGCATGAAGTGCTGACGACGCGAGTAGCCGCTGGACGAGGTCAGATAGCTTCAGTGGCTTGTCTGCCTTCTCTGAGCCAAGTTGCGTGACGCTAGCATTGCCTGTGTTGTTTCTGTGATTGTTTACAATGTTTAAAAAAATTGAGAACGCCGCCAGTTGTGAAGTGAGGGCAGTGATTAAATTCCTCAATGTAAGAAACGTTCGCCCATGTGATATTCATCGCCAATTAAAGGAGGTGTATGGAGACAATGTAATGGACGAGTCGTCTGTTCGGCGGTGGTGTCGCAACTTCAACATGGGGAGGGGGAACACACACGACGATGAGCGTTCGGGGAGACCGTCTGTCATTACAGACCAACTGGTGAGCTCAGTTGACGAATTCGTGAGGAACGATCGGCGCGTCACAATTGATGACATCTGTGAGCATTTTCCCAATGTTTCTCGAACAATTGTTCATGAAATTGTTAAACACCATCTGCATTATGCAAAAATTTGACTTTTTGGCAGGAAAAAGATTTGACAGCGATGAAGAACTTAAAGAAGGAGTGACCCTGTATCTCAATGAGCTGGCGGCGAAGGACTATGCAGCAGGAATACAGAAACTTGTCACACGTTATGACAAATGCCTTAATTTGCTTGGAGATTATGTTGAGAAGTAGTTTAAAGTATCCTCTTTCAAATAAAATTTTTTATGTTTGTTAATATTTACTTTTGTGTCTTTATTTCACGAACGGGTACTACTTTCCGGATGACCCTCGTATAAGCTTTTTTGGAAAAGCAATTTTGAGGATTGATTAATGAAGCAATTGGTTTGGGTTTAATTTCTAATTGAACATGAAAAAATAAGCAAAATATACGGCCGCATGTTTTCTATTTTTTTACTATCGCTTAATATTTATATTATATTGTGGAAATCGTATAAACATTTGTTTTTAATCTATATTAAACTGTAAACCATTTATACATCCTTAACATGATCCTTCATCATCAACTGATATCGTATTTTTTAATACGCTAATATTTTGGAAAATATTCTCTGGAAACCTTAACTCCTGGCCACGGATGGAACATTAATGGAAGATGAGAAAGGTCATAGAGAATTCCCAAAATCTCTGACCGAGAACTTTCCCCGGCGTCGCCTTTTGAAAGTGACCTCAAGTGAAAGGTTCTCCTCCAATAAAATGCTTCCAATTTGGGAGAAATATAATCACGGGGGAGTGCCCTGAAGATAAAATTTTTTCCGTTGCCGAATTCAATGTTGTTAGCTGAATTAGATGCCGGAGCAAGCAAGCGAGACGTGCTCAGAAGACGTTTTATTTTAGTTTGAGTTCCGTGAGGAACGGAAGCAAGACTTTATGGAAGATATACCTAATATTATAAAAAAATAAACACTAAACGAAAACCTGAACAAAGTGATTTAAAACGAGAAACAGGTGCATTTGATTTGTGCTATAGTTTACGCAAGGAGTATATCTACATATATATAAATACCCTGCGAGCCACCAAAAAGGTGTGTGGCAGGGGGTGTATCACCATGAGGGAAGGGTAAGGAATTAGGGGGTTGGGGGGACCTGTAAGAAAAAAAAATATTTATATACATACATATTAATAAAAAATACATATATACATACACACACACACACACACACACACATATATATATATATATATATAAGATATTTATTATATATGCTGGTCGCAGTGGTCTAGTGGGTAGAGCGTTGGACTACGACCGGAGGGTCCCGGGTTCGATTCCCGGGCAATGCACTTTGGGCACCTGCAGCTCCACCAAAGCTTGTTGATTTTTCGGGTACTAGATCTTCCTGGGAAACCATAACCGGCACAAGGAAAGGAACTGGCCCCCCTACCCTGATGTGTGAATATTCACACGCCGTCGGGCTTGGTACATGGGTGAGCTCTACCATCACCTACTAAACCGACCTTCGGGTTGATTACTGTGTTTTTTTTATATATGTGTATATATATGTGTATATATATATATGTGTATGTATATATATATATGTATATATGTGTGTATATATATATATATGTATGTATGTATATATATGTATATATATGTGTATATATATGTATATATATATGTATATGTATGTATATATATATATATATGTATATTTATGTATATATATGACTTCTTCGAAGTAACACGGAAGTGATGAATTAAAAGCTTAGACAGTAACACACAGCACGAGAACACATAAAAAGAACACTCACAAAAATATCTTGATAATTTCAACGGTCTCGAACTCCGTCTTCTTCGGAAGATAAGATATGACTGAGGAAAAGGGTACGTGAGTGCAGAGAGAGAAGGGAACGAGGGAGAGGGGAAAACAGGTAGTGGGGGAGGGGTGAAGGAGGGCTATGTGGAGGGGGAGAAAGCGGAGCGGAGAACAGGTGTTGGGGGAGGGGTGAAGGAGGAGGTTATGGAGGGGGAAAGGGAGGCCAGAGGGGAGCGGAGATGAATAAGGAGGAGGCGGAAATAGTAACAAGCGACACAGAAAACTAACAATTCATCCACAGATACCACAACACCCATGACCAAAACATCAACTCACCAAGTCATCATAAGGGCTTGACAAGTCATAACCCAAGACAAGGATGACAAAATGTATGCGGATGAATAAATTGTCCCACCACCTCGCAAGAAACAAATCCACTTCCATCCACCCCATCCCCCCCTCCCATTTAGTGAACGACATTGAGACCCGGATGTTGATAGGCTTTACACAGCCATATAAATGCCAATTTCATTGTTTTTAATTTTATAGGGTTATCGGATGGGATGCTAAACGGAAACATTGTAACAGTGGTTGAAGGGGGTGTTGTGGTAGGAGGCATGTTTTGGGATGGGAAGATCCGCGGACGGGGAAGAGGGATTACATGAGGCGCGATGATTGTTCATCCTGAGGTTCAGGGGTATAGAGCACTGGCCTATATAAAATGCCGGACAGAGTTTGCAAGTCAGAAGATAGATTACATTCTGAGATGTGCATGAGGAGTGGCGGAAGGGCGGGAGAGAGTTAAAAGGTGGGATGGAGAGGGGTGGAGTGGTGAAAATAGGACAAGTTTTGCATCCTGCTTGCAAGAAGGGAGTGGGTGTGATTCTGGGGGTGGGAGGGGATTTGGAAAGACGCTTGGTGGATTTGAGGAGATCTGATAGGTTGGCGGGCCGTTTGAAGGCAGCAGAAGGGCATTTAGGAAGAAGGTTGGACGAAACGTTGTGATTTTTGAGGATGGGGTACAGGTCTTTGAGGATGAATTTGAGGGATTGGATGCCAGGGAAGTAGGTGGTACATATTGAGAGAGGGCGGGAGTCTGTGGTTGAAGAAGGATTGGGGGTGTAGGATTGTTTTAGGATTTTTTTGTGAAGGAGAGAATCTGGGTATCCCCGTTGGAGGAGGGAATGGTGTAGGTTGTTGAGGTATTTGTTGAGGGATTCGGGATGGATGCAAATGCGTTGCCCGCGGATAGAGAGGGAGTAAGAGGCTTCTAATAATAGAGGCTTCTTCAGGGAAGAATTCTTCTCTGAAGAGGCCTGCTTTGTAGGCGAAACAGCTGGTGTCAGGCTTTCTCAGGCACTTACCTACCCACAATTTTAGTTTTTAAATTTTGTTTGTGTGACTGACGGGTCGCTGCCATAGGAGGTATCCTTGTAAACCCTGAATGAGTGAGTGCGTGCGTTTCCCTAAGGTCCGATACACCTGAGTGATTGAGTGACTGCGTTTATACCGAAGTCCCTTATTTTCGGTGAAGTTATTTTTGTGTGATTGGCGGGTCCCTGGCCTTGGAGGAATCCTGGTAAACCCTGAACGTGTGAGTATATGTGAATCACAAAGGTCAATGTTTTCGAGCACACCTGAGTGATTGAGTGACTGTTTATTCACTTAAGTTGATTGGTTTCTTTACATCCTTGTATAATTTTCATTTATTTGTGTGATTGACGGGTCACTGAAATTGTAGGGATCCTTGCAAACCCTGAGTGTGAGTGTGAATGTTATTCACGAGAGTGAAAGTTATTTCGTAACTCACCCTAGTGATCAAGTGGTTGTAAGTTTGTTTTATTATTTATTTTATTATTATTATTTTATTTCTTTAATTATTTGTTTCGAATTTGCGTGTGTGTGGGGTGTTTTTTAATTTAATTTTGTTATTTTTTTTAAAATATAAATTTCATTATTATTATTTATTTATTTAAATATATTATTATTATTCCATTTATTTATTTTTATTTATTATGATTATTATTTATTATTATTTGGTGCCATTGAAGTTTACGGTCCCGGTATTTTTTGTTTACATTAACAATGATGTGTTCAAGAATATTACAGGAAATGGAAGTCAGCGATATTGGCCTATAATTACTGGGGTCCTCCCTGTCTCCGTTTTTAGATATGGGTGTTACCGAAGCTACCTTCCAGCCGTTTGGCACGCTTTCTTCTGCTATGATTTCTTAAATATTATATTAAGATAAGGGGCAATTTCTGCCGATAGTTCTCTATACACGCGTGCCGGTATCTCATCAGGTCTCGGAGATTTGTTGGGGTCTATGTTTTTAAGGAGTAATTCTATTCCGCGGTCGGAAATATTGATTGCTTCCATTGACTGCTGAAATGTTTTCGGAAGGTTTTCGGGTGTATTTTGTGAGGATATGTTGAAAAAACTCTGGAAGAATGAGTTTAATATGTTGGCTTTATCTAAACTACTCGCTACTTTATCCCTCTTTTCGTTATTCAATGAGTTTACGGTGGACTTTTTTCCCTGCACTTCCCTGACGTAGGACCAAAACATTTTAACCACGTGTCAACAGAATATTAGTTCATGCTCTGAGATACGATGGGAATGAGGAAATATCTCCTCTGCAGTGAAGACCATTTCACACTAACCAGTGTCGCTATTATGGTTTTCATAACTCATGTAGCAGATCACTCTAATCGTTATCACTTTGGATGAATAAGAATCGTATTATCGATTTCAAGAATATAAATACATTTTTTAATCTTATGTGCCATTCGATTGGAAGAACCTGAACACAACATCTTAAAGAGTTTTACTTTGGCATTGAATCATTGTAGTTGTTTGATAGTGATTAGCATTAGCATAAAAACCGGTGAGTATGAAAAATTAAGCCTGTTTCATTTCCATCATGTGATTCCGTAAACATAAAAGGAACATTAACAAATATATCCTATGAATATTCTCGCTACTGAACTCAAAGATACCATTTTTACGAATCCTTGCAGCAGGGTTGCTGAGACCTATGCTCGCAAGAGGAGTGTTACTATGAGAAAACAGCGATAGCAAGAATAATGAACTTACGCTCGTGTTCGTGTCTTTAGAAGCTATGAGGATATTCTTAAAGGCAAGAGCCGAACAGTGAGCTGCAACCAATTACGAACATCTGTATCATGAAAGGTCATTGTGAAACCAAAATCATACTCTTTCAGATTTTATCTAAAAATAATCTCGTATTATCCATTTTTCACGTGGAAACGGATATCTAATCAAAGGTAAATGAAATGAGGAGCGATTCAAAAGCCATACGCAATCCTTGTGCATAAATGGTTCCATTCATGGAGCAAGGTAAAACAAATAGTTTTACTTTGCGTTGGACTAAAACAACGCAAGGATTTTATTTCCTACCAATAAAATTAATCTTTTCGTTTGTCTCCGGTTTGAAATGATGTTATGAGATTTGTAATTATGTACAAATTCTTTCGTTCAAAAGTGCATACCTTTTAGGAATGACGCAGAAATTCTCATAAATTTCTATTGCAATCAAATTTTTTCGTGTTTGATTAGGTTTTCGCAATCAGGACCAGCAATCTTCTGTTCTCAAATTTGACATTGTAGGGGCGAGGCGGTGGGTTGCCTTTTCATGGGGCTTGTTATTTTATATTCCGCTTTGAAAACATCTTGGAAAGCCCCCCTCGCCCCCGCAGGAAATAAAATCATCAAGGAAAAGGAGAAATCCTGTCTACTCGTGCGAGGATGATCCTGGCGCTGTGTGATGAATTTTTGGAAGGGGAGGAGAGCTTATCTGTTTTGATGGCATGGTTTAGGGGGTAAGGTGGTGGCTTAAAAGGAGGGAGGGGGCCAAGAAGGAGGAAAAGGCGTGAAGTGTAACGGAACGGCTCCAGAGGAACGATTAAAACAATCTAAAATCTAGACACGTCACGCCTCGGGACAGACGCTCGGGCATATAGCGTAAACAATGAATGAGGACTTTTTGACCTCAGTCATGAGCTGAATTAAGAGTCTTGCCATTTATTAATGTGTCGGTACGTGGTTAGAAAGTTTACCTCCCTCTATCATGCAGCCTTCCATCAGGTAGCGCTCTTTTGCTATGGTAACGAAAGAAAAAGAGTGGTGACGAATTTTGGAATGGCAGTTATTATTTCGTGTTTCCTCACAGATATTCGAGAATTACGCCGTACGCCAAAATATCAACGTGCTTCCTCTTAATCATTCAAATAATTAAAATTTGACTTAGAGAAGTGCCTATAAATGTTTCTGCTCCATTTCTCTCCAAATAATTACCACTAGCATGTGTTACTTCATCATTTTATGCCATCGAAGCGTAGTTCCAAAGATTCGATCCATCCCTTATTCTTCCTCGTCGAATGCAAATTCATTTGATTTGTCATACAAATTAGCAGTTATATGCGTCCGAGAGAACAAAAAGAAGTCTGCTGGGGCAGCGTTGGCACCTGGTGTTCTGCCACGAAATCGCAGCTCGTTGTCGTGATGGAGTTGCCAGGTAGCGGAAATGTCTTTTCTCGACCTGATGACCATTTTTTGGAGTCTTTTCAGCACATCCACGTAGTAGGTAGCGTTAACTGCCTGTCCTTGAGGAACAAACTTCTTATGGACCACTCTATTACCGTCTAAAAAGACAACGAGCATTTTTTCACTTCTGATTTGTTCATTCTTGCCTTTTTGGGCTTGGGGGACTGATCGGTGAGCCACTCAAAGTTTTGACTTTTTTTCCGGGTTGCAATACAAATCCAAGGTATAATCACCCGTGATGACGTTGTCCAAATAATTAGGCTCATTTCTAATAGGTTACAAAATTTAACTTGAAATTACGGCTCGATTGGTCTTTTGATCATCTGACAACACCTTGGGAACGAACTTTGTATAATACACTTTCCTGGTCGCTAAGTCAATCTTCATTAACAACGCGAAACACAATAATAGGCGACAAGTTCAGTTCATTAACAACAACCTTGATACTCAATCAATGGTCAGAGTCCAACAATCGTCGAACACGAGCCACATTGTTGTCGGTTTTGCTGGTTGACGGCCGCCCAGAGTGTTGTTCGTCGTGAACCTCTTCCTGGCCCTCCTTAAAGGCCTTCAACCACCTCGAAACTTGTGAGTAGGACAGAGCAGAGTTTCACAAATCATTTTGTTAGTCTTCAAGAGATTTTTCAGATCAGATCGTCGATTCCATTTTTTGTGCCATAGTTTGGGTCCAGAGGTTTATAATAACTAACGTCCTGCTGCTTTTACAACTTGAAGAGCACGTACCAATTTTGTGGCAAGGGTTGCGGGTCCGTCACCTACTCCTAGTAGTTTGATCCTCATTTAGTTAATAGGAGCGACGCAAGACATTTAATTGCATTACTTTCGGTTTAAAAGGTTTCTCCATCATTTTCTCATTTCAACTATTGTGTACGAATTATTATTACATATCCATCCACCACTTTCTCTCATTTCTTCATTTTATCATGAGCAATTTTAGCACGGGATTTTTTCGTCTTTGTTTGTTCGTGCAGCCGGAGCCCTTTTCGTCCTGATCTTAAATATTTATTATACTTTGGTCCAAAAATGCTGGCTGATACGTTTAAGAACTAATTTTTTTACTCACTGATAAAGAAAATGTAAATATTTTCATAATTTTATTTTTCTTGCGATTTTCAAAACCTGTCGGCTTGTACGAACTCTTATTTCATTATTTCTCGTTGACACCGTCAAAGTAACCTTTGCGCAAGATTGAGGTTTCGCCATGGAATGGGTGCGTGAATTATCGCTTTGAAACAACACCTGCTGAAATTTGTAAAATTTAAATTTGTTCTTTTATTAAATTAACGAGTTTTTGTAACAAAGGGATACTCTTAACCATCTTGAGACTCTATGAAGTGAGTCAAAGAAACCAACCTAACGCTCCACAAGACGACATAAAATAAAATCTCCCTAGTCAGGAACGTAAAGAAATCTTAAGAATAAGTCTGGAAAATATGCTAAATATCGTGTTCACCTCATTCATTGGAGAGAATAACTGTAAAATCAGAAACTTTAGGATCCTGAGGGAATGACTTCCTTAAAAGTGTTGTTTTCCTTGATTCAGTCCGTATTCTAGTGTGCTATTTCTATGCTTCTAGAGTGGGTGAATACAATACTTCATAAAAATTCTTATAACTTCAAGGAGTATGCTGCAAAAGAGGGCTGCTGAAAAAATAATAGATAAAAGATATATAAAAAACATCTTACCAGAATAATGAGGGTGTAAATGATTTACTATCAGTGTGATGAATCACTGGAATATTTCGCGTTGAGGAAAACCAAGAATAGATACAATTGGTAAAATCTAGAATTGTGGTTGTATAAAATTCTCCTTTCTGGAGAAAATTAGGTTTTTCACTTTGTTTCCTTTACGAAGCCCTGAAAATGTAATAATATATTCATTAAATTTAGAAGTCGTTGATTATAAAACATTATTAATTGTATTTAATAGGAAAAAATAAGGAATTGGATGATAATGAAAGTTAACTGTGATATTAAAACATACGTTTCTTCTATAAAATTATTTTTTTACATTTTTCTCATTGAGCTGTCCGTAATAAAATGAAGCTGATAGATATAAGAACTGAAGCAATTATATTCAATCATTATATATAACATTCTACAAATTATGTAATCATAAAATGTGATAGAGAGTGTGTATGCAAACATCATTCTTAAAACCTTAAATTGAGTTTTAAATGATACTATTAAATGGTTTATGGTCCCAAAACCAATCTTCAGTCAGTTGATGTGTTAGTTGAACGGCGGAAATTGGTTTGTTAACAGAGGTTAAATCGATGTTACTTTAGCATAAGCTCAGTGTTGAGAGAGGTTTTGTTATATTTCTAATTCTTTATCTCCATCCAAATAACCGTGACAGCTTGCCGGATTACGTTTTAGGTGTGGAATAAATACTAACAGCTCCCTCTTCACCTATATAACGGGCGACAGATCGGTTTTTTTCGCTTGATTTCGATTGCGAAATGGTTGTAGCGCTGTTTCTTTCAATCAACCCCTTAAAAACGCATTAAACGAGCCGGGGGAGGTATCCTGGGGGAGCGGCATCTGTGTACAAATGTTTTCGACAGCACGTATATTAGATGTTGATGAAAGGGTGAATGCAATTAGGGCGGAAGCGGGGTTTTGGGAGCGCACGGGGTGCTGGGAAGAGGGGAGGTGACCCCACGGTGGGCCACGCACGTCATGTGCCTTCAAATTACTCGAGTAGTTTTAAGTGGGTTAGCCGCCCCGGAGGACGATGCTTCCCCGCGCGCGCCCACCGCCCAAAGAGTTAGGGCTAACTCACTTAAAACCACTCGGCAAACTTCCACACGTGCCTCCTTGCCTTTAAATGATGCCTCGCGGACATGTTGATTGACGCGAAATGGTCGATAATGGACGCAGAAAGGGCATCAAAAGTCCATCAAGCGGGAAACCCAGTTAGTACTCAGTCAGTGCAGCAGTGGAGTCAGCTTTTTAAAATCGTGTCACCATCAATATTGCCTTTGTAACTTAATCTTTCGTTGAACAGTCATAGATTCATGTTCATGTACAAAGTATTTATCGTAGTACATGAGACAGATGTGATTCTACTCTAGATGTGCAACATCAGAATTATGTGTAATTAAGGTGTTCGGTAAAAAGGAGACTTATTTATTTCAGATGGAAAAAACTTTCGCATTGTCTAACATTTTTGTTTAGTACAGGGTGCGTTCCAAAAACAATGCAATTAATTTTCCCGTGCCGCTCCCGTTGGTTGCAGTAGAATAAAACCACTTGGAACAGCTGAGGAGGCTTCTTAACATTGTTGCATATCCAATCTCAGTGCTCTTTAAGCTGTGAAAGCGGCAGCGAGACAGTTATTGCCAACCTCTACGAGCCGACCGAGTCACAAAAAAAGGGAATCGACGATCGAGCAAAATTACACCACTACTAACTTTTGTGCTTAACCTGGAAAAATCTCTTTAGAAGACTAACATTATGATTCGTAAGGCTAACAGGCGCTCTTTTCTGTCCTACTCACAAGTTTAGAAGTGGTTCAACGCCGTTAATGAGGACCGGGAAGAGTTTCACAAAGAACAACGCTCTGGGCAGCCGTCAACCAGCTAAATCGGCTCGTGTTCTACAAATGTTGGACTCTGACCGTCGATTATGTATCAATATGGTTGCCAATGAACTGAAATTGTCGTCTTCTGTCGTGTTTTGCATTGTTACGGAAGATTAGGCGATGAGGAAAGTGTACGCCAAGCTCGTGTCCAAGGTGTTTGCCATAACGCGTTACGAGTCCGCGAGTTCCTGGTCAAACACCATGTGCCAATTCTGCCCCACAATAGTCTTGACGTCCCCTCATCATACTTCTGTTTGTTCCTTCGGATTAAGGTAATCCTGAAAGCTGCCCGTTTTTCGTCCATAGAAGAAATCCAATCAGTCGAGACGAAGTCCTTGCGGGAGGTCCCCGAAGATGCCTTTCAGGGCGCGTACTGGTCATGGCAGAGTCCCTGGGAAAAATGCGTAGAGACTCAAGGATAGTACTTTAAAAATTTTTAAGTGTTTGTGCATATATGTTGAATTAATTAATTAAAACAAAAATAATTGCATTACTTTAGGAACACATAATGTAAAATGCATGATATATGCAAGGCAAAAGAATTCTGCATTCTCTGGTATGAAGTGTGCTGTGTCCCCTGTGGTAATTCGAATGAGTTTTCAGAATTATCTTAAATGAGATCATATGAGGGGGAGGTTATGTAACAATTGGCGCATTAAAATATACATTTTTGAAAAATGCTCATTGTAATATTCACGCTTATATTGATAAGATTGTTCTAAACTTTCATAAAAATTAAAAAAATAGGCAATGAAATTTTGATAATTTGTATGCTTAATACAATTTCGTGCAATATTTTAGAGAGTAGTAGAGCAATTAAATGGGCGTCATAAATGTTTAAAAATCCTAAGTTACTCAGTACTCAGTTCGCCACGGTTGCATTTTTCATAAAATGATTGATTAAACCATTTTGATTGACGTTTTTCACAAAATGAAAGTTGCAGATTCAGATTACACAATTTTTCATCTGCATCTACTTAGGGTTTTATATCCTTAAGGAATTTAATTTCGATTGTGAAACATCCAGTTACGTTCAATTACCACCATGAACACGTTAAATAACAAATATTTCATTAGTTGTCAATACGAGTACAAACAATGACACTTCAATTTGATAAATTTATCTTGCATCAAGTGTATGACTGTATTCTCAAAGATGTGTCTGCATAGTTTCGACATGTCAACCACGTGTCATGTTTCCACATCCTAGTCAATGCCATCCAAGTCATCGTACCAAAGAGTGCGTCACGAAATGTGTGTCACGGTTCAAAGAGGATCACGATCATTTGGAGACAAATAGATATGAACGCGAAACAAAGTTCCAAACCTTACAACTTCATTGAGTGTATGGGTAAGTAAGTATTCATACCTACTGGAAAATAGTTGTACAAAAAAAATGGTTACATGGGAAATGGATGGGAAAAGTATGTAAATGACAGTAGGTGATTCAAAAATAGGTGGAGAAGGTGGAAGTTTATCTCTACCAAAGAGAAACATGCAATCTTGACATGAAACAGACTTTCTTTTTGATCCAAAAACCATTTGAGCGAAGGCAAGGATCCCCACCCATTTCCCTAATCGAACTTTCTGAATAGCGTCACGAGGCTTAATCAGTCTTTAGGAGGCCCGTGTTTCTATTCCCTTTTCAAGGTGTACTTCTTTCTGTTTAGAATAGTTAACGTTCAGCCTTCCACTGCTGCGCAGGTCCAAATTTTCACGCTTGAATTATCTTAATATATTTTCAAAATATACGTTACACATGAATTTTTAGACACAAGAAAGAAGAATTTTATTAGAAAATTGATATATATATATATATATATATATATATATATATATATATATATATAACCACAAACACAAACAAAATATTAATGTGCATTGAAATATAACCATAATCACGCCGGACTGAAACAAGATCCTTGAAAATGAGTGAAGTTCAACTGGAATTTACGCTACAAAATTTGAGAAGGTGAAATCTAAACCTCATAGACATTTAAAAACTAATTTGTAACTTAGTTCGGGCTAGCCGAAAATCTACAGCGCATTGTACCTCTGACATTCATGCTCGGCAAAGAAAATTCCTAAACTTCCGATGCTCACGTCAGTTCAACAGCCATTTTTTATTGACTCGCCGATGCATTTACCGATATATCTCTATTCATAACTTGCCTTTGGATTTATTTTATGGTAGCTTGAAAGGGTTCATGTATCATTGTGCATATTTCGATTACAAACCGGAATTTATTAAAATTAGTTTATGGATTCCATCATTCTTGAGTAGCTGGCGGGAAAAGCCACGGTTCTTGTTAATGCCATATTTAAGACAAACATTATCATTTGGAAGGGTGACATAATTTAAGCTTTTATGTATCGCTTAAATAGGCATACATTTAGCATGAATGGTATTTTTTTAAAGAGGACTACTCGGTTGGAATCAATTGCGTAATGGTATCAATCATCACTCAAAACGCGAAGGTAAAATTCTTCGAACTTTATTAAACGCAATAATGTCAGCTCTACTCCTTGGGAGACTCGGCACGAGATGTCGGAAAGAAAAATTATTTCAAATTTGGCTTTTCTACTGTAATTCGGTTTTAGTCTTATTGCTTAGGATCGACTTTCAATTATTTTATATTTAGAAAAATGCAATACCTCTCTCCACATTTCACATTGATTTTCTTGCTTTTCGAGTTGGGAGCGGAAATCATATCCCAGCCCGGAATCGGGTCACTGCGCCGGAATAGTCGAGCGTTCCAGAACATTGTATCATGAAACAAACCCACTCGCTAACTTCGGACGCACAGGATATCATCCGGGCCCAAACATTTACGCGTGCAAGCGAGAGACTGAGTGCTAATTCGGGAGTAGCTCTGTCAACCTATTCATTAATTAGAAAAATGTCCATGGCTGGAGACTTAAGAGGACTCCGCGGCGTATTTATTCTCTCTCCCACGATCGAGGGGAGTGGGAGTGGGCATATGAGGGACGGTCGCCCAGCGGCGGACCCCTTTAAACTCCCGGGCTGTCTCCGTGTACGAGGGCTACAGACATTTTTTATCCGGACCCAAAATGTTTGCGTGCGTTCTAGGATGAAAAAGAAGGGGGATATATTATGTGGAAGAACTCACAGATTTACGATGCAAGCATAACGACAGGCATGCGAGAGGGGGCCTTAAAGTCTCTGAGCAGAGCTATAAAAGCGCGCTTGTCTAGGGCGGTGGGATTTTGGGTCGGGTAGAAATAAGGGCCATTTTGAAGGGGGAGGGGGTTGGGGACGAAATATTCCTTGTGGTGGGGGAGAGAGGAGAAGATATGGACGGAGTGCTGACTCTGGGGAAAGGGGGACGGACGGGAAAGCGAAATCCTTTTCATCGGCTGGGCTCCCGCTCCCCTTCCTCCCCCTTCTCCCCTTCCTCCCCCTTCTCCCCTTCCTCCCCCTGCTCCCCTTCGTCCCCTTCTTCCTCTTTCGTCCGCATTCGTCCACCTACCGACGCTCTCCCTTTCGCGCCCCCACCTTTGCCCTTCACTTTTGCCCCATTTCGCCCCCTTCGCAGCCCTTTGCCCCACTTGGCCCACCTACGCAACCTTTCCCGGGCGAACCAGGCGACCGTTTTCCTTCACCTCTCTCTTCGTTGATTTCATCCCTTCACCACATCTTACCCTTAACGACGGGCGGCACACGATGCGGGGGAATAAAAGGTGCTTCCCCCTCTTTACCTCGTCATCTCTTTTTTTTGCGAAGGAAAAGGGAGATGGAATAAAAAAACGGTACTTGATTGTTGGATTTGGAGGTTGGTATGGGCGGGAGAGAGGGAGGGGTGGAGAAGGATGAGGGCATGTGTGAGTGGGGAAAACATCCACCGTGTTTGTCAGAAGCTGGTGCCATTTATGAAACAAGTGCGTTCGGATTCCCAAACATATTTTGTACAGTTATTGCTTTCTCAACCATTAAATTCCTAACCTATGTAGCTCTTAGTCTTATGGAGCATTCATTAACCTCCTCTCGTGTATTTGTAAGCGTGAATATTCATAGAGTGTTTATAAGGGATCTCATCGCCATTCATTTTTAATAAGAGTTGATGAGAATCGCGCTACAACTGGAATTGGTGTTCTGAAATTGATGCGCATGGTTAAAAAGGGGGAAAATTCCTTTTGGAAAAACACTTTTGGAAAATGAATTCCTCTTAAGCGTGATTTCATCTCCTGTTCAGTTTAGAACCTCTTGTAAAATTTAAATTACTGTTTCTAATTTTAGTGCATCATAAATGAAAACAAATCGTTTTGTAAGAATTAATGATAATAAAATTTGAAAGTTGTATATTGCCTTGCTGCGGACAATGACATTGGATCCACCAAGTTTGGTTTCACTATCTCAGTAAACCTCGTATCATTTGGGTCTGAAATTTGTGGAAATTCAATTTTAATGCATTAATTTGATCTTGTTTTTTCATCATTCATTTATTGGAATGTTTTAACGTCGGAGTTCGTTGTCCATTTTAATAATAGCACGAGTGTGGTAAAAAAGTACAAACCTAAATGATTTATTCTCAGATTTTGGTATTTATGAAACGAAAGAACTTTTCACTTCCATAATAGCTTATGGAGCTGATAACTATACTAATAGTTTTCTACCGTACTATTTTAGCAATAGGGTACACATTTTGAAATTAATTCTTACTTTCATCTTAATTCGGAAAGGATATGAACTTGACAACGCCGGAAAGTGATGTACAGGTATATGGTAATAAGATAAGTGTGAAAATGCGTATGTGTATATTTATATACGTACTTATGTGCATGTATATAAAAAATATATTATTATATTAGTTCAATGCTCTATCCCTGGATGATAGTTCAGGGGTAGAGTGTTGAGCTACTGACCAGAGAGCCCTGGTTCGATTCCCGGAGAAGAAAACCAAATGCGAAACGAAACCGATCGTTTAAGTTTTCATGAAAAAAAATAGATATTTTAAAATGAGACCACCAATCTATAGAGCTATTTCGGTCATTTCTATCAATTGTTAGAAGTTTGGACACATACGTTAGGTAACCTCAGGACAAATATTTTGTTGATAACTTTACAATGACTATGGACGTTAATGGTTTGTAAGTATTGTGGACGGTGCAAAGGTGGACTTTTTAGGTGTGTGATGTTTGGAAGAGCATGATTTTGAACGAAGTGTGAGGTTGGACGGTGAATATATGGTTTAATGCTGGATCAATGCGATTGTACTGGCTCCTTATATGCTTTGATGATCTTCCTACGTAGCCGCTTATTTTTGATTCTATCAATGTTTATGATATCGTTTTAATTTGGATGGTGTTGCGAGAAATGTATGTGCCTACTAACACTCTCTGCTAATGTAGTTCATTTGCAATAAATATAGTATTAATACTATCGGTAACCTATCGGTTAAGGCACGTTTTTGATTGACACAAGCTGACAAACGCTTCAGCGACAATTCCCGTATCTCACTTAACAAACCAAAATTCAACATACAACTCCAAAGTACTCCCTCTTCAATTCAGAATACTTCTTTCCACCTTTCATTCCATTCAACTTCCCTATCCTATTTCTACCCCTACTTCGTTTGCCTTACATTTTTCCCTCTAAAACAGTCTTCAAATACCCATCGGCAATCAAGTCACTCTGAATTAATCTTTCCCGCCTCTTTTTGATTTCTTCCAAAATTTCTCGCATCTCCCTCACCATAACTAGAACTTTCTCGTTTGCTTTACTTTCAGTTCACTTTATCTTCTTCATTTTTCCTCGCCCCCATATTTCAAAAGCCTAATCTACGTGTGCCTATCGCCCTGCTACAACCATGTCGTAGAAAACCACGCTCGATAGCAGGGTTTTGACGAGACTTTTATTATCATCCTTACTCAATCATCCCATCTCTCATTGTGAAAGCTTCTTTGCCTGGAGCAATTCCTCTCCTTATGCCACCATTGTTATGCAGCTATTACTTTCACCGTGGTCCAAAACACTTCCACAATGCGTAAAGGAAGGAGAGATGATACAATTTCATGAAACCTTTCCGAAAGGGATAGCCTAACAGAAAGGGTTCTTTGGAATAATAGAAGGGGTGCCTATAAGTTAAAATGGAAGAAGGGATACCTTGTCTACTCCATCATTTAGGTTTAAACTCGTTATTTACACATATTTTTGGATAATGCCTATCATTGTGCATGAATATTGTTAAATTAAAAAAGTAATCTTGGACATATATTGAGTGAATAGGTATTTTTTATCAGGTATAGCTTTTCCAAATACTTATTCAATGCAGAAATGGATATGTTCTTATGTCTCTCAATAAACTAAATACATAATTATCATATTACTCTTTGAATACCATTTCTGGCGGATTAGCTCTGAAATCACCTGCCTGAAGCTGTGATGTTTAAGCCTCTATTCACAACCAATTTCTACGAACAATGTGAAAAAGTGGGTCAGTTTATGGGACAGGCTAGGTAGTTTTCATCTTTGAGGATTCATAATTCTCATTAGATTCAAGACAAATTCTCTATATTCATTGGATAAGTGAACAAAATTGAATACAAATTAACCATGGCAAAACAATCATCCAATTAGTGGCTTTAAACCGCTCTTGGTTTCTAGTGTGAATATCAACGACGAAGGTGAAAAGGTAGGGAAGTGTGTAGTTACTTAGGTGATTACGAAAATCTGGTGTTTAAAGAATGATGAAGACATGTGCACAGCCTTAATTCATCGCGGTAAGTAAAAATAAACTTAGAAAAAAGAACTGGTTAAAGTGAGTAAAGGGATAGACATTTTTTAAATGAATTACTTCAAGAAAAATGGTTCATATATAGTTTTCTGGTGAGTATAAAAGTAGGGTGATCAGACGGGTTCTGTAAAGTGTACACGCAATCTTTTGAATGTTAGTGAGGGATCTATCCAATATTGTCTTGCTAGGTTTTACGAGCCGGTGACGTGAAGGTTAAGGAAGGAGAATGCGAGAATGCTGGCGGGATCCAAGATATGATATTGTATGAGTATTATGAGGGAGCGGGAGAGGGAGAGGATGGTTGGATAGCCGTGCATGCTAAAGAAAAAGAATTCCTTATATGAGAACAAGGCTTTTTCCCGTCGCGCACCTGATGTGACAGGGAAACCTAGAGTTGATGATGATGATGGTTTTTCGAGGGGGACATATATGGTCCCCTCTCAAAAGAATAAATATTTGGAAAAGGAACCTGTGTACTTTCTTGGACCTGAAAACAGTTTGTGTGTGACCGGACATCGGTTTTATAGGATCTAACAATTTTGCAATAGCTTGTGTCTCCACATATAACTTCTTGTAATTTTCAGTTAATTTTCATAACACACAAATTTCAGCTGTGGAGCTGATTTTGGATTTTAGAGAACATTAAAATGCTAAATCACAATTTTCTGCAAGCGTAGAATCCGTTGCACTGTAAGGCTGTCTTCGAGCCAAGGAAAAGTGAATAGAACAACCATGTTTTTTGAAATACAATGTGATTACACAAGGGTTAGGGATGTACAAATATTTATATAAAAAGTAAATTTTATAGTGACTTCAAAATCATATTTATGGTTTTTAAATCCTTGCAATCATCTCATACTACTAATATAGAGTATTTCTGGATTCAAGTGAAAACTTAAGATCACGGTATATCTCCAATACTTATAGGATATGCGTGCATACATTTATTTAATTTATTGGGTTCCATCATATACCTCGTGGGCGTATGTTATAAAAACGAGAAATTATAGTTGAAACGAAGGAGCAACATTTCAATTCTTCCCACGCATACGCTAAATTATTATCAAGGGAAACAAAATGATAAGTGGGTACTATTATTATGATTTAAGTTTTTTAGAGTGAGACAGTGGGATCATTGAAAATGTGACATAACTTGACTGTGAAATGTTGTCATTTGAAATGCCTTAGCACTCAAGAATTCCGGCAATCTTCATGACTCTCACAATAAAAACGCCGTCACTTGACGGAAGTTCGCTCATTTCAAAGGGGCCCGAGCAAATTGTCGCTCCGGCTCCTCCCTCACTCGCCGCCGCTTCGCGTCATCTTTCCCTGGATTCCGCAACCAAGACCATTTGATCGTGAAGCGAGCGGAACCCGAAGAATGAACCGATGGATTATTAAATTCGGAATACTTACCCGGCTCATTATTTCACGTGTTACTGTCTGCCATTCGAATATTTCTGGATATTTTGACTTTTGAACAATTTGTCGGTTTTTTACGAAAATGCCGCGTTTTACTAACATAGATTGTTTGATGTAACGAAAAAAATTGTAAAGTATCTCACAGTCTTTTCTAATTTCGGATATTTAATTTTTATATTTTAGACGAAGGTCATTCTTGAAAATGAATTTTTAACGACCGGATTTTGAGAGACATAGTATAGAATTGACTCAAAGTTTAATTTGAATCGAAATTGCCAGTATAACAAATTAACAAGGCTCATCGAAAAATATTTTTTGTGGAATAATCATAGCAGCGATACTTTTTCTTCTCTCTATGACAGAGTGGCTTATTACGCCTGGCCTAAATCAAATCCGAAGCTCATGGAGGAGATCGTTACAACCTATGAAAAGTGACTTCCGAGATTTCGATGAAAATCGAAACCTTTTTTGATACCGAACGAATGATACGGATACCTCTTGATGTATTAATTTCATTTCTTCATGCTCATATAAATAATTGCTTCATGATCCACGTTAAAAATTGGTTTAAAATTCATTAATGACACACTCTATTCCCAACATCGGCTATCCTGGGAAACTCGTATATTGGAGTACTATCACATATTTCGTAAATATTCATTTTTTCTTATGTCGATTACTAGATTATAGCTCATCGAATTCTCCGTTTCCTTTCGTCTATCCTCCCAACTGGCTTCTCTATTTCGTAAAATTTAATTAAAAATCACAAGTGTCTTCAAATAACTTTTAAATTATTCGATAAATTATATTAAAATGGATTCATTGAAAATTCTTTATGATGAAGCAGGGAGCGTAGTACTACTGTCAAATATTCTCGAACCGCTCGAAGCCCAAGGGTGAGTAAAACAATAGATTTGACGATAAACAATCGGTCGAATTTCATGTTCACCGGGAAGCATGTTATAGTAAATCAAATTTGTGGTTTTTCTAGTATTGGAAACGGCGAATAATTAACAAAATTAGTGTTGTGAAATCCGATATTCAATAAAGAGGCAATGCAATTATGAATTATTGATTTTAGCGAGTCTAAATGTAACGGTTATCGTGCATAACTCTATTGTGCTTTGTATATTTCTTTTTCCCTGGCCAACTAACACCCCTCAATCCCATTACGACATTATTAACATCCCTTCACGTCTCATTATTTCCTCCACCCCACTCTATATGCCTTCTTCGGATTACACAGAGTCATATCCACTCTTTCATCAACAAATGTAGAACTTCTAGGATAGCATTTTTACTCTTTGTTGACCTTCTTTTGGCCATTCCCATTTCTCAAAATATCCGAATCATGGCCAATACTTTTGCCTTTAAGACCAGATTTTTAATCTACATGTCGCCGCGCTCCCAATTAAATTATTTCTTTTACTTTATTTTATAAATTTTCTTTCCGACATTTTTATTTGGTATTTATCAAACTAAACCGACGTTATGAGCTCTTTTACTTCGAAAAAATGTTAAGTTTAAAGAATCGGAGAACTTTAAGCAATTTCATTAAATCTCTTCAAAAAACCGTTCTAATATTTAACCACCTCCTAAGTTTTCATCATGGATTTTACAAAACATATCGTAAAAATACAAACTACCCTCCTATTTCGCTCACGCATTTAAGGTCGTGGAGAAAAGGAGAAATTGGAAAATCTAAGGCCTGCGAGAAGTGCGTGGTGCTTCAATTTGCGCCTTGCATGAGTGAGTCGGACTGATCTTTTTTCCTATAGACCTGTGACTTGTTCTCTTCGTAGGCACGGCTTATCCCCTTTTTAGCCGGCGATTCTCTCCTCCCCCAGGTCGATCGCCCCTTCCTCAACCCCCACCCCCCTGGGAGGGGAGAATGAGGGTTGGATGGAGGGAGCGGTGAAGAGTTGAGGGGACGGTTCGGGGAGGATGAAAAGAGAGGGCGAGTCGAGAGAGAGAACGGAAAGGAGATAAAAGGGGACCGGGGAGGGGTAAGTTGGAGGGAGTGGAGTGGGGCGGAAAAGGATGGAATTTTAAGGGTTGCTGGAGTCAAAAGATATAAATTTCCTGGGAATAACGGACTTACGGGTCCGAGTGGGGAGAGAAAAAAAGCAGAGGCGGAGGAAAATCCGGCAAGAAACGGGAAAAGACTAATAAATAATTTTATTCGTGGTGCAATTTAGTGAAAGGTATACAGAGTAGACCTTTCGCCACAAAGAGAGCGAAGGAGGGAGGGTGCGGAGGCGGGCGGGGGAGAGGGTCAGCTCTACAGAGCGGGACAAGGGTCGCTCGGAACTATAAAAGTGCACACCCCCCTTCCCAGTACTCTGGAGAGGAAGAGAGAGAAAAAAAGGAAAATGAAGAGCACAATGTCATTGAGTCACGGATTGAACTCAGGGGAGCAGGAGGGAGCTTGCTTGAACGCGGCGCGCTGAATCTCCGTCGAAGTTTCGCGGAGGGAGGAAGGAAAGGTATCATTGACTATGGTGGAGAAAAGAGTAGGGCGCATGCATATTTGTATTACCCTGCAAGGCGCCTCGTAGGCGCATGCTAGTGGGTGTCCACCAATCAGCCATTGATGGAAATCCCATGATTGCAACTTAGGAGGCAGTTAAATATTAGACCGGCTTTATTGAAGGGCGAAGAGCTTTATTGAAATAGCTTAATGTTCTCTCATTCGGTAAGTATACCTTTTTTGGAGTAAAAAGTTCACAACTTCGGTTTATATTCATCAGATTTAGAGATATATTTGAAGTTCGTCATTATGAGAAAAACAAATTTGCACTTTACCGTAGATTTATTTTTGACGTACAACGCGTCTCACCTGAAGATGGTTCGATGAACTGAAACGCGTTGTACGGTACAAATAAATCCGTTGGAAAATTACAAATTTTGTTTTTCTCATAACGTCATTTTAGTTTAATAAATATCAAGTCACAACCTCCAAAAAAAGATTTCTGAAATAAAGTAAAAGAAAGATTTTTACTTGGAGCGAGGTGATTCGTATATCCAACACCTGGTCTTTGGGGCAAAAGTATAGGCAAAGATTAGGGTATTTTGAGAAATGGATATGGCGAAAATGACGACAAATGGGGGCACCAGCTGATGTGAGGGTACTTACAAAGATACCAGCTGATGTGTTCTTGCCCCAATTTTACGGAAATGGAACGTAAAATCAAACGCAATACGTGGTGTATGGCGGAGCGCATTCCTAGCTTAATTCTTCATCTAGGCGATAATTGCACGCATATTCGAAATTAACCTGAGTTAATCCCAATCGAATATGGAGAGGAAAGTTCTGCAAGAACACATCAGCTGCTACCTTTCTTAGGTGCTCAGATACAGCTTTATAACTTAGCTTCATTCATGAATTCTGTGTGTTATACTCGACTATCATTTCCGTGCCTCTCGACCAAAAAATAATTGATGAAACAGGAACCATAATCATTAAGGTTCTGTTAAAGTTTGAGATATTCACTATTGCCTGCCGTCTCCGACTAGGTTTTGGTTTTTGGTCCAGTTTTCCTTTAAGTATATCCCTTTTGTTTGTCCTTCTATAGGGTAAGGTATAATAGGGTGTGGAAGAACTGCTAAACAAGTATTTGGTCTATTTTCTGTGCCCACTCCTCTCTTTCCATGTTATCTTTCATAAATACACAAATCAGCGTTTTTATCTCGTCATACACTCTTAATTCTGCTCATTGTTTTAAATCTTTTATTGCAACTCATTGGCAACTTTGGAATGTGCTTGATGTAAACAATCTTTTCGATCAAGGTAAAAAAATGTTTTATTAATATTTCGATCTGTCAATAGCACATTACCAATATATATAGCACTTGCTAGTAGGGATAATGATAGATAGTCAGACGGCAGAAATTAAAAAAGATCACGCAAATATTGGACCTTGGTCTAACTTTATTGCAGGCGTTTGTATATTGGTTGCTTTTGTAATAAATTTATTAGCTTCTAAGTTTGATAATACTCCTATTTATACAATAATACTATAAGTTTGATAATGGAGTGAAAAGATTGTTCAAAAAACAGATCCTCTTCCATGAGCAATTGATCCAGCAAGCGGAGGATATACTACTCAACTAGTACGTGCTCCTTTTTCTACTAAACTTCTTCCAACAAAGAGAATCAAAGTCGGTGAAGAAAGTGAGCATCAGGCATAATTTGGTCGAATTCGAAGATAATAAAGAAAAAATAGTAACAATTTTCTACTAGATAAGTGTAATAGTACGACCGGATTTTGATGTATTACATCATATTCAGGTCTACCTAATCAGTTTACAAAACGCACCATTATAATAGTTATTACTATAAAATTATAGCGAATGCATGCGGTGTGACTACAACACTATAAACTTCATAATCTCCAATTAGAGAGCCTGGTTGACCTCACTCAACTCGAAATAGTATTTAGAACTACCAACTATTTCTGTTCATGTTCAAAAAATTAGGTAAATTCTGCCAATATCCTTGTGATTAGTAGATTTTTATGAGCAATTTTCTGTATTTCACGATGCCTGTTCTGTTTGAATAAAAATGATGTTTTATGTATTTTTTTCCACTACAAGTTAATATTTTCCAAAACAACTAGATTATTACTAGCTCATAAGTTGAGCAACTGTTAAAGAAAACGTTCCTCTTTTTTTAAAAGGATAAATTTCCGATGGAATGTGGCACCGCAAGCTAACTTCCCTTTTCTGCACGATGATAGAGATGAGTATACGGCTGTCATTTGAAGTGGTGAACGGAGGCGTTCCATCTTGATGCATCGGTCGTTCCTTATGAAGAGAGGACTCAGTGCGTGTAGTCAACGCTTGTTCGCATCTGAAAAGCAAGAGCAAAGGTATGATTCCGGCCAGCGTGGAAACGCACCTCATTTATTGTTTTGTGCCTGATTAATATCAGTTTTAACATATTTAATTTAATGTGCTTTGCTCTGTGACGCGGAACGAGCTTTTTTAATGATCTTATATTTTCTTTAATTTGCATTAGTATTTAATTAATTATGGAAATATGTATTAAAGCAATGTTTTAAGTATTGTTTATCCATCCGAAAAGTTCATAGTTAACGGTAAACTTTCCCTTTAACTTTCACAAGCAAGGCCAATGGATTCTTCTCTTAGTTCCATTGAAACCGTCCTATTGGAAACATGTATACGACTGCATAAGTTGGTGATTCAAAAATGATACCATCTCTCTATACGTATGTATCGACAATCGATGTGCCGATAAATTTTTTCCTCGATATTATCAGTAATCAGAGGAACTGTCGACTTTCGATATTTTGAACGATTTTTCACATGAGGCAACCTGTCAGCCTAGACAAAATTTTTAAGCCTAGTCCGTTTATTTTGCGATTTACATCTAACCAAAAGCAAATATTAATAAGTACAATAATATATTATTAAATTCAACTTCGGGTATGAACAAATATTGTTATTTTCGATTTTATTAAAATTTGCGATTCTTTCTCGTGAGTCCACGTCAATGCGTACGAGAGGGAGCTTTGGGGTCAATGCAGTCAGCCAATCGGTCAGTTCTTGGGTGCAATCCGTTTCAAGCACAAACCGCGCTTCCGCCGCATTGTGACGTGTTGAACGCATTGAAGGTAGCGACGCAGAAAGGCCAATCGAGCGGAATTGGGTGCGGATGGAAATAATTGAATGGGCGGTAGCGAGCGCATAAAAGAGTAAATTACTTTTGACTTAATTGCCTCATATGTTACCAGCTAACCGTAAAAAATTCCATCTTCACTCTCTGGAGGATACACGTCCATGTATGTCACCCATGATAAGGCGTTCATAAAAATTGAATAATACATATTTAACACAAAAACCCCCTTGGATTAGAAAATGAAAATTTTTTCGGAAATTTGAGGTTGATATGAAAACCTTTAATTTCCTTGAGCAAAGGCAAATCTACATAATTTCCCTACATTTATTTTCACTAGACGAGGTACTGTCTCCTCTTAAAAGACCCCCTTGATTTAGAGGTCGAATTCTGTGATTAGGAGGAATATAATGCAGTTTGTCCTGGCACACCAGAAAAATTTATTGTTATATTATTTCTAGCATTATATGGCAAACGTTGAAAGAACGCTCTTCTATATCACATCAAGCTAAATTTGGTCAGTGCAAGTAAGAAGGGCGTGAGGAGTATGTAATGGGATTTAATTGCGAAACAATAAATATATTCGTTTAGTGTAGCTGCCTAGACAAACTACAAGCGCTAAAATTCGCAGTTAATTCACCAAGTATGTCATCTTTCTATTTAAGCTGTAAAAGGTTTTATGTTGATGATTAATTTAAAATAGACACTTATACCAGTTATCTTAAAACAATATATTTTTAAATTAAAATTTTGACTTTATCTTGGACTTACCAGACCACCGAATAGTAGCAGTATTTTGCAGTATTACATAAAGAAAGCTCCAGAGAAAGCTAGAAAGCTTAAACTTTCTGGAATGTGAGTGTCCTTTTAGATGTTCCCTATATGTACTGATGTGTTCCATTGTGCTGTCCAAATGTTGTAGTACTCTCGTGAGTATATACATATAAACCATCAACATAATAATCAACCAGAAGGTCAGTCTCATAGGTGATCGTAGGATTCACCCAGTACTAAGGTCGATGATGTGTGACATTCACACATTAAGGTGGAGGGGTCAGTTCCTTTCCATGTGCAGGTTATGATTTTGCATGGAGGTATGGTGCCCGAAGAATCACACAGCTTGGGTAGAGCTGAGGGTACCCAGAGAGGCTTGCCTGGGAATCGAACCCCGGCCCACCGGTCTACCCCTGGACTACCAAATAGCGGGTACCTTTATGTATACATATATAACTATAAAAAAGTGTATTCGCAAGACAATTTTCATTTATAGTGGTACCTTCCTACAAATGTGCTTCACTTACCTACATAATGGCTGTTCACTTCCAAGTAGTTTCGTAACCAGTTGAATTAGACCCTCAGCATATAAGTACACCTGGGAATAGAACCAGTTGACAATGGCGGTTCTTGGTCCACTTGTTGAACAATTTTATCCTTGTGGATTCTGGACTTGCCACTCCGCTCTTCGCCATGCTCAGTAGTGTGGTCATTTCGGAAGTCTCTGCTCCTTTGTCTAAATATTCCTTCATTTGTTCATTACTGTAGGTCATAAACTAGTCACAATTTCCGATAAATTTGGACAGTTGATTATCGTTTTGTACGCAAAAATAAAATTTCCGCAGACATTTCACAATTGGCTGGAACAATAACTTCCGCGGACATTTATTATCTGTATAGAGAAAACGTTCCAAAAGTAATGCAATTAAATTTCCAGCGCTGCTCCTATTAATCTGAGAAGGATCAAACTACTTGGAATAGGTGGAGGGGAAACGATAAGCTTTGCTGCGAAACCAGTCTCAAGGCAAAAGCAGCAGGACATCAGTTATTGTAAAACCCTACGCGCTGACCGTGTCACGAAAAAAATGGAATCGACGACCGAGCAATGTTACGCGATAACTAAGTTTTGTGCTAAACTGAAAAAATCTCTTGAGGAGACTAACAAAATGGTTAGTGAGGTATACGGGGACTCTGCTTTGCCCTACTCATAAGTATGGTGGTGGTTAAAGGCCTCAAAGGGAGGCCGGGAAGAGGTTCACGACGGACAACGCTCTGGAAGGCCGTCAACCAGCAAAATCGACCACAATGTTGCTCGTGATCGACAATTGTTGGACTCTGACCGTCGATTGAGTATCAAGATGGTTGCTAATGGACTGACATTGTCGTCTACAGTTGTGTTTCATGTCGATACTAAAGATTTAGTGATGAGGAAAGTGTACGCCAAGCTCGTTCCCAAGGTTTACAATAACGCGTTACGAGTTCACAAGTTCCTGGCCAAACACCAGGTACCAACGCTGTCCCACCCCCCTATAGCCCTAACGTCACTCCATCAGACTTTTTTTTGTTACCTCGGAATAAGACAGTCCTGAAAAGAACCCGTTTTTCTTCCATGGAAGAGATCCAATCAGTCGTGACGAAGACCTCGCGAAAGGTCGCCGAAGACGTCTTCCAGGGTGTGTACCGGTCGTGGCAGAGTCGCTGGAAAAAAATGTAGAGGCCCAAGGACAATATTTTGAAGTATTTAAAGTATTTGTGTAAATCTGTTGCATAAATTACTTAAAAAAATAATTCCAATACTTTCGGGATGCAACCTTTATATCGATAGGAAGCAGAATCAAAACAATAACTTAAGTGGTTTGATGGCTCTAGATGGCGCTGTACGTGTACGCCTTTCCTGGTGACCCAGTAATATTTAAATAAAATGAAGCGGATCTTACTTTTCGAATATATACAGTGAATAATAAATTGAGCCAAAAAAGGTTTAAAATGTCATATGCGTTGCGATTTAGCACGATCAAGGATGTATCTCTAAAGGTGTTAAAGACGCATAATTGGAAAACGGGAGAAAAATATTAAAATTTCTTAAAGTGTTTTATTACCTATGCATTATCAAGTGCAACTTTATTTTCCGGATTTACTTTTTAAAACAAACTTCCTTTTGTACTGGACATGCTTAATCTGAACTTGTGCTCTTCCCGCAGAGATCACATGATTGATGCTGCTTAGAAAATACGTCATGATATCTGTCAGTCTTTCTTTAACTGAATGATAAACACTCTTAAGCCTTCCAAGTAGGTGGTTTGGTATTGAGCGCAGAGGAAGCATAGAGCAGTAGAATATGGACGTAGGGTAGCAGAGTGCGGAGGTAAGGTGAAATTTAATTTAGACGGGCATCTTGATAGATCGAAATTTTCCCAGCTAAATATTTTGAATATGTAATCTCCGTTTAAGTCCAAATATAATTTATCTCCTTTCATTTTCCTATTTTTAGGTAATACAGATACATCTGCGCTCTTTCCAATCACAAGTGCTCCTCCACAAGCCCTCAGCGCGCATTATTCAATGTACGGAGGAATAACTTCTAGATGGCATTTAGCATGGGGCTGAGGAAAATATACAACAGAGAGTTTTCTTGCGAGCCCATGTAATCATTGACGTCTTTCCTACTTCACCTATTTTCGATTCCCAGCCCCAATATGTATCCTTATCATGATCCGAATGGTCCATTTAAAGTCTCTCACATCGAATATTGCATAGCGATGTTGTTGACTCCTTGCAGACTCGAGACTACTTGAAAATATACTCGAAGGAATTAATTATTAATGTACAAAGTCCCTTCGAACAGTTTAATCAAACAGTCAAATCGGATCACAAAATGTATTAAAAGACGGGAGTGGCTCATTACGGAAAATAATTAAATTGGCAGAATTAATTTGAAACGGAGGAACGATGAAAATTCCTAAATGGGAGCTAATCGAAAAAATTGAAAGTTTCGAGTAATGAGATGAAAGCAATTCTGGAATAGAAATCGTCGCTCGTCTCCATGGAAACGGGACAATTTTTACCGTCGACTCCGGGCCACCTCAACCCCTTCCCCCTAAACCCGCTTCTTCCCACCCCACTCCCCGACCTCCATAAAACGCTCTCGGCAATCCCCCCGCGCCCTGCTGACTCAGCACATTACCCTGTGTTGGCGCTACCCCCAGAAACCCTTCGCCTCCGTGGGTTTCCCCCTTCCCCGTTCGTTCTTCATTCAGCGCCATTTCGTCGTCCGCCTCTGGAATCGAACGGAATCTCTCTCTCTCTCTCTTAAGGGCTCCATCCCTGCCTCGCATCCCCGTCCTCCCCTTCCCGTCCCGGACCCCCCTCCCCCCTTCGTCCTCGTCCGACCCGCCGCTTTGCACTTTTTCCGGGCTTTGCGCAGGCGCACCAGATGCCATTCTCCTGGGAGAAGAAAAACACTTCGCGTAAATCTTGCCTCCCCCATGCCCTCCTCTCCGTCCCACCAATCCACGCACGCATCTCCGTGGAGGGCACGTGCGAGCTGACAAACGCCCCTGATCCAAACTCGCCCCCTGACCGTTCGGTTTGGCAATGCGTCACGACACGATAACTCTTCATCGCGTCAAGCCCGGCATGGAAAAACGTAGGAATATAATTTCGAAACGCAACATGAAATATTTAGCCATTCCGTGAATAGATAGTGATGCATTGCGCACGTTTGTACGAAAGTTAAGCCACAGGGTTGCAAATAAGGAACTGACCGCAATCTTGGACGATTAGATACGCCTCCGAGATTTGGAGAAAGACCGAGTGACGTAAATCGAATCGCTAAAGATGAAAAAATCTCGAATTGAATGACAATTTTCGTGCAAGAAATATTAAGTATTGTATTTAAAGTGCCCATATTTGATGAAAGATAAACCTAACATTCCGAATTCATGATTTATAATAAAAAAACTCCCTCATTTACACTCAAATATAACGTCTTGATGGATTTAAAAAAGAAGGGAATATTTATTCAATATGCTCAACAAGTGGATTGTAATGGCAGAAATAATGATACTGCAGGGTGATATTTCACACGAAATTTGAAATGAACGATTGAATGGGCGAAACGACGCATAGCGAGTGACGGTTGGACCAAACTTACTGATCTTATTATCGTATCACCAGTTGGTGCTTCAATTTCTGATTTAAAAAATAATTTTTGTCCTGGACACGCCCTTCATGCGTTGGGTAGTTCAAATTTATAAATTCACATATACTTAATTGTGAACCGTTTTATCTGAGTTTGAAAACTTTTGGTATAAGAACTTTTTGAAACGTTGAATGACTGCAATACTCTTGATTAATCAGGTACAGATACCTTCATACCAAAGCATACGAGGTATGTTCAATAAATACGCAAACTGAGGGCATAAAAACTGTATTTTGCAAAATTTAGTCTGCATCGATTTTGTTCCCTTCAATGTACTAGAGTACATTGAAGGGGATATTCATTAGTTGCTATGCACTTATTCCATCTTTTTTTCACTTTTTAAAGCACCCTTAGAAGCTTGTTTGCAGGTTTCCACGGCGATGAGTAGATGCTTTCCACATTTTTTGGGCTGCGTCCGCGTATGTCGTTTAAATTCACAACAGTTTTGCCAGCTCTCCTCCTGGCATCCTCAGATCAAGGATGGAAAGAAGCTCGTTGTCCTGTCTTATATAGGGAAAATCCGGCGCCAATACCGGGAAATTTCTTCGGCCAATCAGGGAACGTCCACATATTCGCGCGGAATAATTCCTTTCCAGGCATTGTGGAGTGAATATCCATCCTCTCTTTTGAAGTTTTCTGGCCTTTTAACTATTTAAATGGCCTCTCTAATTATTCTCGGGGAGTATTTTTCTTCTTTCGCTATTATTTTAACGTCGTCGAACAGAATAGAGTGTCCGGGTTCACTCAAGACGTGCTCGGCGATGACCGATGCTCTAAACTGTTTGGTCTTGGTTGATCTCTGATGTTCACTCATGTGTGTGTGTATATATATATATATATATGTATATATATTATTATTTTTACTATTAGGTAATCTACCGGTTAAGGTAGGTTTTTGGATGGACATAACTATCAAATAAATAATTTGTAAATCCAAACAAAATCCAAACCAGCAAGCTTCTCTACATTAGTTCCCTCTTCATCTCTGTGTAATTCTTCCCTCCCTTCATCCCATCCAACAAAGTCTGTCGACTACTTAGTCCATTTACATTATATGTATATATATAAATATATAGACAAACGTATGTTTTTCATTCACATAGAAATAAATATAAGGAATAGGGAAAGGAACACACATAAAGGACGAACACAGGAGTGGTGGGGAAGGCGAAATTGAGCAGACCACTAATGTAAAAATATTTTCCTCGACCGGGACTTGAGCACCGGATCTCTCCCCTTGCTGGGTGGATGCTTTAACCACCTGAGCTATGAGTGAGCAGGTGTTTACATTGTACATAATATCAGATTATAGATTTTGGTTATAGAATATTTTTTCCCCAATGTATAAATTTATTCAAACAAATATAAGGACATACATTCATATATCTGCATATACAATCGTGATCATATGCAATACTGTTGAAGTAAATTAAGGGGCAAGGTTCACAAGATATACATTATATGTGGGGAGGGTTATCGATTAGTTTGAATCACATTCTGTGAAGCAACTGTTCAACCACCGGCGAAGCGTGTCCGGCACCGGAGGCAGCCACATCCGTTCCAACAATACTTGCATACCTTTTGCGGAATTTTTTTTCGCTGTACTTAAATGCATGAACTCCACGATTGAAGTAGTCATAATTAGAGTTTTGAAGCTCGGAAAGAGCCGAAAGTTCAAGGTGTTCAGATTTATGTCTGTAATGGCACCACCGCCGAACACGGCCCAGGTTTTGTATATCTTCTTCAGGGCTTCTCATTCTCTGAGTTTTTCACCGCAGCCAAGAATCAGATGCGCGACGTTGTCTATTCGACAGCATGACGGAATGAGGGGTGAATCAGCGAACCGTGTTCGCGATTAGGTTGAACATTGGACTACGTGCCTCATCCTTAGCTCTGCTGGTCGCCCAGTTTTTCCAAGGTAATGTTGTTTTGGATGTCATTTTTCCCTGCTCGGCGACCGCTCTGAGATACAGGGTCTTGACCCTAATTGTTTCTCCATCTCTCAAGAGTGAGGCGACTTTTTCGTTTCTTCAAATGCCCTCCGGTGGCATTCGTCGTGCGCGAGTGCCTACCACGCGTCCCTGAGGAGTGCCTTTCGCCACGCGTCGTCACCCCCAAGGATGCTCAGGTCGAGCTCCGCGTAGACCACCTTTGCCTTTAGAGCTGTATCCGTTAAAATGAGACCACCCAGCTCAAACGGGCCATATAGCTGGTTGCGGGACACTTTCTTTACGTAGCCGTTCCAGATCATTTGGTTGGTCGCTTTAATAAAGTATGCATTATATTTAGGGGGTAAGGGCCACCAATGAGCCACATACTATAACCTAGGAAAGACAATCTGGTTCAGGAAGCGGACGCGGGTCACAATCGGGAGGGATGGGAGTGAAAGTTTCCCAACACTCCATTTTATGTGGTGGTCTATAATTCCCCAGTTTCGCTCAATCGTGGGAGCCAGCTCCTCCCACCAGAACCCTAAGCTTTTGAGGGAGGGCGCCTCTGACCAACCGATGGAGGTCGGGGGCGGGCTTCCCTTCAGCAGGACAAACCTGGACTTTCGATTGTTGGGGAGGAAACCACTCTGTTCGTATGACTTTAAAATGTCGTGGGCGAGAGCCATGTGGGACGGGTCGTCTATAAAAAGGGTTATGTCGTCAGAGTAAAAGACGCCCAGGCAGACGGCGTTGTGACGGGGTATCCCGTTTCCACTGCTCTGAAGTCGCCTGAGTAGGGGGTCTATGGCAAAAGCAAACAGCAGCATTGACATCAGGCAGCCCTGCCGGACGGAGTTACAGACGGGAATGGGCGGTGAGGTGGCATTCTTCATCCTAATTCTAGAAGATGTACCGGTGTACATCGTTGAGACGGCACGTATGAAGTGCTCGGGGAAGGTTTTGAGCACGGTTAGGATCCATTCGATCTGGACCAGATCAAATGCTTTTGCAAGGTCAATTCCAACCACTGCTAGAAAACTATCGCCATACAAGGGTGAGGACAAAATGACGTCGCGAATTAGAAGTGCGGCATCGAAAATGTTTCGCGTTTTCGACACGGTGTACTGGGATGGAGAGAGGACGATGTCGGCAACAGCTGTCATTTTATCGAGAAAATCCAATTTACGCTGAGATCTGTGATCTTATAAAGCGCCCAAGTGCTCCGATTAATTGGCCAAGAGATGGCGTTATGGAGCTGTTTCTCCCACCAAAGGAGAAATAGACATCCCACAAGAAGAAGAGGGGACATTAGGTGGGGAAGGCGGAATATATATACATATATATCCTTTTTTATCTTTCAGAAACTCCCCGGTGGTAGGTATTTCTGCCTGACCACTGACTACTACCTTCAGCCAATACTTCTCTCCCAATCTTCAATCATAAAGACTCCCCCCCCCCTTCCTGGAAAGACTACAATCAGCCCTCCTCCCTCCGGGCACCCGAGTCACCATGAGAATCATTGATACCAGGTCCCCTCTAAACCTCTATTCCTCACTCTAAAGGTCTCTCTCTCTTCCTTCCTTTCTTTTTCTACGCCCTAAGCTACCTAGAACTGAATTTTTCCTTAACCTTCCTGATTTTTTCCTCTCTCAGGATTCTTTTTTTATAGCAAATTCTGCGTTCAAAATAAGGATTGTGTCATTGGAAGCAGGTTCACCTCGTTCCACACTAATTTGTATCTTGAAATCGCAGGAAAAGAATTCACGTCTAAACAGTCGCTGAAACCCCTCTCGTAGCTGTAATAAATTGGCAATATTTTCATTCTCTGACCACATGGTAATGAACCACTGATAACCTTTATTTCCGGCCTTAAAGCTACATCCTCTGTTTTATTTGACTCTAATGTTTCTCTCAACCAAATCGCCTTCCTTAGATGTCTACATTAACCTAATAGACTATGAATTTTATACTTCTATGCATACAAAATCAACCAACAAACAACAATGCCTCCACTATAATAGTTTCCACCCTTACCGTGCCAAACCCTCCATCTCTTACTCCCTTGCAGGATACTGCTCAATTATCCAGACTCCCTTGATAAATTCCTGTTAAACCTTCGCATTTTTCTTCTCCTACGATGATTGCCTGAATCTCTAATGGACAAGCAAATCCAAAAATATACCTGCACTCTCAAACCTTCCTCCACAGCATACACCTATCCCCTTTCAATTCTCCCTACTTCCATTCATGGCATAGAGTTTCTGAGAAAAACCATCCCAAAAAACCTCTTCCACAGCCTCAGGAATCATTATGCTATGACCAAAATATTTCTCAAACGTCCCTCCGTTGATTTAAAACGCCCCATTGACTTATCAGATCTCCTTTAATCAAGTAATCCACCACTTTAATCCCCACTTCATTCCAAAGCCACTCCCATGCCAAGAAATAGACCAAGATGGAAAACCTTTCCTATTTTATATACCAAATTCCTCTCCCACCCGCTTTTTAACTTTCTTCCATTCCTTCCCCTACTACTTCTGCACCTCCAGCAATGTAGCTTAGCTTAACAAGTGCTAACTAAACCCTGCCGTTTACATTGGCCAGTGTACGACACCCTTGAGCATTAAGACCAATAGCCACCGCACTTCCTGCGAGCATTCTTTTCTGCCTGTGATGCTCCGCCGAAATATTCAATGACTGCGTCCGGGTGAGTGACATCTCACCTTTAGCTGTCATTGTACATAAAAAACGTATTTCCTTTGAAGTAATAAACGTGGTTGAAGTGGACGTGTGGTTTGCGAGAACGAAACTTAAAACTATAAATATGAAATTGTCCCGAAGTACTCCTAGGAAAGGCATATGCTAGACGGAATGAGGTAAGGAAGAGTGTGGTATTGAATGAGGGGGTAATTTAGTGTCGGATTTCTGGTGCTGCTTTGTTAGGAGGGGTGAGAAAATGTATCGTGGTTCGTTGTATCATATACAAAACCTTCCTGAACCGGTACGAATAGAATACCAATGACATCAATACTTGTACTGGTACCGGTACGAGTAGAGCAAGGTAAGGGTATTACAGGTACTGGGAGAAATACCAAGATATTACATCAGCGACCACTATTGCAACTTGAGCCCACTAGCTCGCTTCAGGTAATTACTATCAAAGCAAATGATTCTTCATATTGGGGAATAGCACAAATTCACATGGGATTAGATCAGGACGAGGAGGAGTATGAGAAATAGCGATGTTTGGTCGTGCATTAACAAGGTGGTGCTATAGTTGTTGTTTAGAAATGTGGGTTATTTCGATTGGTATGGAAAAGTTTCAGGACGCCCTCATACAATGCCCCGTAAACAGTTTTATGTTCTGTTACGATATGCTGATATATGATTTTCTGAAGATTAAAAAAATCATAAGGCTATAAATATCGCATGAATTCGTTTTTGAGAGTTTGTTGATGTTGACAGAGCCGGAGATGTCCAAAAAGAGCTTTTTTGTTGTTTCTCAGAAAAAAATCACCTATCTTTGTTTTATGCGCAGTAATAAACTGGAGTTCCTCATATTTCATATTGTCGTAATATAAAGATTAACTGCGACCAACACTGTACGTCAAAGTCCCGTTGTTCGAGTATAAGAGGTCTTGGAGCCCAACCCGCAGAAACATATCTTAATCGCAACCTTTTGTTACAAGCTTCTGAGTGTCACCCACTTAAGTATTGAATATTTCTATTGATACTCTGAATGATATTAGACTACCTTCTCTCATAATGACAAATATGTAACGCTGAAAGCGAATATTTTCATATTCAATAGAAATATAAATCTTAAAGCCTTAAAAACACATACATTTCCTACATTCCATATGCTATGAGTGCCTATCATCTTTCATGCAATTTTAATACGTAACTTACGTACGAAATTTTAATACGTAACGTCCATACCTTATTATTCCAAATGGACGAACGTAAATCGAGATATCACTTGAGTGGAATCGAACTTTTCCTTGGGCAACATATCAGGCGGACCCTTGGGCGCCGTTTGCCATAGCTTTAAAGAAATCAGAGGAAAATATTACGGTTCTGTATTGTTTGGTGAATTGAAACATTTTTCTCAATGTCACAATTACTGAAGAAATTAATATTTGGGCTTCAAAGAGGGAGAGATTATTTTATTCCCACAATACAATTTCCGAAAAGAAAACCTCCATCCAATTTCTATGAAAGATAAGTCCTCATAAGCCATCACGAGGTGAGATTCTATCATATGATTCGCAAAATGCCCGGCGGGAAAGCAAATCAGTCCGATGAAATTAATAATTTACTCGTTTCTTCATACGCTCATGTGCAACGCAACTGTCTTCATACATATATACACTGAATTAATTCGTGAGAATTTAAACTTATAATTAAAATGCACCGAGGGCATTTAGTCTAGCGTTAAGTCTACTTTATAAATGTAGCACTGCTTCGTTCGTCCGAGCACCGCAGCACTGTGTAATACAATTTCAGAGTTCATCTATATCTAAAATCCGAATGGGATGCTATTACCTACCACTGACATTAAAATTCCGGTCTTGGAATTCTACTGGAAAGTCTGCAAATGGCTCTTAGCGAATTTTATATATCACGTGAATTTTCTTTGAGCCTTGAATCATTTTTCACATTGTATGATTATTCAGTTCTTCATGCCTTTAACAACACTTTGTGACGTCCTTAAACTCTCCGATCCTTTCCTATCTCAACCAAATGCTTGCCTAATATTCCCTCTTTTACTTCACTGTTATCCATACAACTATCTCTAGTTACCTCTTAATAAAATCCGCTTTTAATCCCCTTTTTGTTACATATTACGACTGTAAACTGCGGCGACTTCCTTCCCTTTCAAAATATGTAAAACCTCGACGTTGACCTTATCTGTCCATTTTATTTTCTTCATTCTTCTCCGCGTATTAGAAAACCCAGGGATGCTGCAAATAGAAAGTTATAATTTGTTATTGTTAAATAATATTTAAACAGGTGTTTTTTTATATTATCCAGGCCGTGAATGAAGTTGGGATTTTTTCGTTGAGTCCCAATTGAGTGATTGTTGATGTTTTACGTTAGCCATCTTTACGGACCAGAGCTTTAGTCTCACTGTAATTTTCGATTTTTTATCCACTACGCCTTCCAGAGTAGCCGATAAATCTATTCTATTTCATTCTTCTCACTTTCTCTCTCGATCTCTATTTCAACCGTAACTTTAACTCTTTCCCTTACTCTCTCCTCCTATCGCCAATCTCAATTATGCTTATCTTACCCATGCAAACAAGTTCGTTTACTTTCGATTTGCGGTAAAAGGGTCCCTTGGTCCGTTTTCTTTTTTCGCCTTTTTTAATTTCGCTTCCTTTTACCCCTTGCGAATTTTTTTCTCCCCTCCCTCCCGCGATAAAATCGTTTTCGCTCATCGAAATTCTGCGGAAACCGAGTTCTTAAAAGGGTAAAGGGGGGGAGGGTGCTGGGATGTGCGTTGAGCAGATAAAACTGTGAAGTGCGTTTCAGTGTTATCAACCGAGTTCATCGACGGAGGCGCTCTAGATTCCTTGAGAGGAGGAGGAGAGGACGCGTATGACGGAAGTGGAGAGAAAGGGGGAGGGGAGATGGTTGGGAGAAAGGGGCTTGTGGGAGGGGTGTTGATCTGAGAGGACTGCAGAGAGATATGGGGGAACACTCTATCTCTCGGAAGAATAAAGTAGGGACGGGATTTTAAAAACCTGATCTCCTAACGTCCATGAGCACATTTTTGAGGATATTAGGCTATTAACAAGTGCACCGAATGGCCACTGTTTGTGAATCGCAGATAAGGACTTTTCCCGGTCTGCAAATTGTGCTGTAACTTTATGAAAAGCCCTCTATCTGTCTTATTCTCTGTGCTTAGCAGATTTTAGTATTTTATATTATTAAATGGAAACACGAATTAATTTCAATCCTATCATTGTAGGAAATATTCCTCGACCTTTTCAAAGGAGGAAGTCTGTAGAAAGTCACAGTATTATTGAATTAATGTAACTGCAGATAGTGACTGAATTCACACTTCAAATTGATGAGATGCGACACAATATATTCTCACAGCCTCAATTTCTCTTTTATTTCAGCGTTTTGCTAGTTACTACAATCTAACCTATTGGTGTAACTGAGGAGTTCTGTTCCTCAAAAGCAGTTGGAGATTCTGAATCGCACTTGTCTATGTTTAACAGGGAAATTAGCTTATAATTTTTTTTGTAATCTTTAATTATATTTTGATATTGAAAACGTAAACTATAACTACCTGTCTTTCTATGAAGTTCTAGACTTTCTGAATTCCTCAGTGAGTCCAAATACTATTAGAATTCCGAAAACAGTCGACCTTTTGATTACATTTGGTTAGTGGAGTACTACCAGCCAATGGTCCAGAGAAAACGTGTCGTTAAAAGCGATGTTATCTTGTAAGATATTTTCACTTCAATATAGCAAATGGGGTTATTTCCACTTCATTAAAAAACCTAGCCACACATGAATAGGAAATAAACTTTATTTGTTGGTGATTATTATATTATTTTACTTATTAAAAATATTTTTCTGTATAAGATGTGGATGGCGTGAGAAGTTGGATTGAAAAACTGTGCGGTGTTTACCCAGTGCGTTATTTTGGAAGGGGTATTTGCAGAAAAGTGTGGAATTCTGGACGGAGTGTGTTTTTGGATGGTGCGTCACTTTTAATGATTTGGATCCGGACCATGTGTGATGGTACAGATATGGTTGGGAAATTTGAAAATCTTTAATTACCATCATTTTTAAATCATTTGGTTTCATATGTTCTTCTTCTGAATTATAAGAGTGCCTCACTGGACCGTTACCACCTTTGCCTAATTTTAACAAAATGTGAGTAATAATTATAGCATATCAGGACATACAGTGTATGAAGGAAAAACACAATATTAAATAGTATTTAGAGCCTAAATATCTTGATCAATTGAATATGGCCAAGTGGTTTCAACGTTTGGAAGGAGGCATAGTCACTAAATATGGTAATTCAGGGTGCGTTCCAAAAGTACTGTAGTTAAATTTTCCGCGCCCCTCTTATTGGTCAAAGTAGGGTCAAACTACTTACAGTAGGTGAAGGGGACACTAAACGTTGCTGTAAAACCGGTTCCAGAGCTCTCCATGCTGTGGAAGCGGAAGAACGTCCGCTATTGTAAACCTCTGCGTGCCGACCGCGTTACGAAATACCAACCGAACGGAAATTTCAAGTGAACTACGCACTACAACGTATTGAAAGTGAACCTATTTATTTGGACAATGTCATCTCTGGTGATGAAACATGGGTTTTTGAATTCGACCCAGAAACAAAACGCCCATCTGGGTGACCAGTCCCGAAACCCAAAAAGGCAAGAATGAGAAAATCAAAATTGAAAACAATGCTCATTTTCTTTTTCGACAACAAAGGAGTGGTCCATAAGCAGTTTGTTCCTCAAGAATAGTAAGTTAACGCTACCTTATATATTGATATGCTGGAAAGACTCCGAAAAAGGGTCATCAGGACGAGAAAGACATCTCTACTACCTGGCAACTCCATCACGACAACTTGCCTTTTCACAACGCGCAAAAAGTTCACGCCTTCCGGCCAAACACCAGGTGCCAACGCTGCGCCACCCCCCTATAACCCTGACGTCGCCTCAGAAGACTTCGTTTTGTTCTTTTGAATAAAGGCAGCCCTATGAGGACCCCTTTTTTGTGCATAGAAGATATCCAATGAGCCGTGAAGAAGAAGACATTGCGAGAGTTCCCCAAAGACGCCTTCCAGGGCGCGTACCGGTCATGGCAGAACCGCTGAAAAATATGTGTAGAGGCCCAAAGACGGTAATTTGAAGAATTTTAAGTGTTTTTCCAAATCTGTTCAAAAATTACTTTAAAAAAATAATAGTCCTACTTTTGGAACGCATTGTGTATTAAATCTTGACGAAGAATAATTACCAACTTGCTCATGAATGGCACGTCATTCTAATTTAAAACGTTAATCGGTCTTCTGGTAAATAGAATCTTGGACTGGAGGTCAAAGTGCTTCTAATGCAAATATTAAAGGAAGGAATGCCGATCATATAACTCAAATGATGTGGTTATAGGGTTACCAAAACTTCGTGGAAATCGGCAGACGGCGCAGGGAAAGAACGTACCTCACCTAAAAAGCTTGCTTTTTTATACGTTTATTTCACACTTCATTAAATTTGGCACTAAGCCAAACCTTATTCTTAATTATCAATATAATCGTGAATTGTTTGTAAAATCCTCAATGATAGACTTTAGTTAGATCAAAGGAGAAATGATAATGAGGGTGTTGTCACATATTTTTATAATATTAAACGGATAATACTCCGTTGATGTACAAGTTATGAGACCCTCTTATGACTGTCGTTTTTAGATTCTTTTTCTTTAGGGTATGCGTTTCCGTGTAAGTACCCCATTTGGAATTAATGATCCGAAAGTAAAAGAACAAATAATTAAGAGCAAAAACACATTAATTATATTTCGAATCATACTATTCTTAAGGGCAAAATTGATGAATTTAATCAGTCGCGGAATCTGATAACTTTAAGTAACCTTCATTTTTCTTTATAAACTATCATGTTTTCAGTTTCACCGGCAAGAAATATGTACGTCGTTCTCAAGTGATCTGTGATTTTCTCATTATATAATATTTACTACTTACGCTTACTATGTTAATTCCTTTCTTTCATATTTCGTTTTCACACTGTCACTTCTATTTTATTTAGCCGCTTTCCAATTGCATTAGATCATTGAATATTTGTTTAAGGGTAGAACAAGTAAAAAAAAATTAATTTCGTCTCCCTTAGTTTGACGCTTGCAAAAGCTATCTCCACTCTTCGACATTAGGTATATCTGGTTATATAACATGAAGAAAGATTTCTTTTAATACTGATTGAAAAGAGTTCAGAAATTGAAGAAAATTAATCCCCTGCCTCACAAGTTAGATTTCGTACTTCGGCGGTGATCCTAACCTTTCTCTGGAGTTACATCCTGGATTACGGAACGAGAGCCGATGAGCTCGGAATGAGGGGCCCTCAAAGGCAGCCATTTCGCGGCCATAATCAGGACATATTTCCATTTCAATCGTGCTCAATCATCTTCCTTATTTTCTCCACGCGTATTTCCCTTACGCATTCCAAAATCTAAACCAAGGGACGTAGTCATCGTTCCCAGACTTCATTTCTTGCCATTTCACTCCGTTTACTTCCCGTCCCTTCCTCATGTCGTCGGCCTCTCATGGCCGAGTTCACCTGTCGTCCGTCTCTTAACCCCACCCATCCCACCGTGAGGATTTCAGGTGGATTGAAACTCCACGAGATTTGTACTGAACCGTGTGAGCAAATCTGTGACCATCGGCAGTTACTCATTTCGCATCGTTATTCATCATTGCCTTATTTTAATTCACATTTTTTCACAATTCTTTCAGGCTCAGGAGTCGAAAATGATGAATTATTGTTGTGAGAGGAAACTTAACCCTATTTCACTATTTTCTTCGCTACGGTTCTATCCATGCATATTTTTTCCGCATCTCATTTATTCACGCATTATTTCATGCATTCGTATCTGTTGCTCTATTCTTCATGTTGCGAGTTTCTTCTTTTAATTCGCCGCAGTCTAGCCCTTCCTCTTTTAAAAGCACTTTTTCTTCTCTGCTGTCCAACAGCCTTATATTATCTCAGCATGATAAAATCACCGTAGCACTCCTCCATACTTTCTCCTTACCTAACCTTAATATTTTCATAATAATCTGATGACATAGCCTCTCTCTCCTATTTCGATGAGTCAAGCCCTTCTCATTCACTGCTACTCTTCCGAATTATTTAATATGCGCACCATCAGGTAATCAATTTTCTTATTTCCTTTCACTTTTATAACTACATATATTTGGTACGCATTTGACGTCCCCCTTAATTGCTCTGAAAATTGAGATGATAATGTGTGGTCAACAATTCATAAAAAGTTGGAACACGTGAAATAATATGGCCATAAAATGTTGAAGTAAGTCAATTCCTGCGTTCGTATTTTAATTCTTGCTGAGTATGGCCATATCTGAAATATTGACACTTTTTTAAGAGCGGGTCAACCATGTAGGAACTGATTTACATGTAAAGGGAAGAAAGGATCATAAGCGCAGAGCGTTCTTGAAAATTCCCTTGTTTATAGCCTTAATCTTTTCTAATTTACCTTGAAGTAGTTATTTTATTTTTTTACGGACATATGCTGTTGCATTATATATGTGGAAATAGTTATGCAGATTTTTAAGCCTTGAAAATGCTCTACCCGTTCATCTATTCGCATGCATATATACGAAAATTGGACTAGAAGAATCATTTATTTTTTCCAAAAGAAATTACAGTATTTATGAAATGCAGTAAAAAGTAAAAGTTAATGGTCATTACAAAAGTTTATGCCATTTTTGAAAACAATGTTCCAGAGTTGGAAACAATGGAAACTTGTATGGTCACATTAAAACAAAACTTGTGTTTGCTTTTTGTTGGAAATTGGAAGCAATTTCCAGAGAATTCATATTTTAACTTTCGTTATGAGCTGCCAAGCTTTAGGGTAGTCACATTAAATTAAGTTGAAAACCATTTAAAGTGGTTCACCCAGGAAACATTTGACTAGGAATTGACTATATTAATTGTGGCTTGTTCCACCCAGCGTCTGGGATGACCGATGTTTGGTCATTTATAGGCTTGGGACGACGGAAAGTTCAGGCCGAAAGTACCATGTGGCTATTGTACAAAATGTGAGCGTAGTCGATCATTGAAGCACTAATCGAGTTTAACGAGTGCAACTTGAATATTTATTTCGACTGATATCAAGAGCCTGAAGCAATGGGAGCGAATATGTCTCCCTTTACTTTTTTTCAAATCTTATTTTGGACATAAATACGAATTCAAAGTACAGATGACTTTTCATCTAATGGATTTTTGCCACATCCATGATGAAATGCTTGCAATAAATTCATGTGTCGTGACTTATCGAGGGAAATGAATCGACTTGTGCAGTGGCGTGGACTGTCAAAACATAACTCTCTTTTTTCTTCTTTAAACGACCCACACTAAGTTAAAAGCAAAGAAGAAGAGTTGGAGGGTTTATTTATCTGTATGGTCCAGCAAAACCGATGCAATGGAATGATTTCTTTCCTTTTCCTGCGAACTTATCTTGTGCTCTACATTTTCTGTTGTTCGGAAGGGAGCGTATTAATGGGCTCCAATCCCAGTGACCTAGTTCGTGATATTTTGTAACAGTAGGTATTATCTTCGGTGCGATACGTTTTACAGGCTCTCTCATATCCATGGCAACTTCCTGTCTACACCTACGTCATTCCCTTTGGACAAGATGAAGGGCAAGAGATGTCAGGTCACGGGTCGTTGATTATGCTATAAAAATTAACTTATGGAGTTTTACCATAGAAATGATGATGGCTTTGCCCCTGGTTCCAATCGAGTAAATGTATTGATAGACCATAAGTAAATCTTAAAACACCAGTAATAATGCAAACGTTTCACGAATTTATGGACGTTCTTACGATTACTTGTTTGTTTTTAACGCAAAGTTACGGAGGGGAAATAGTACATCTACTCATATGTAGAAGCATAGCTTCTAAATACGATTGAAATGTATTTGCCAGTAGATAGATTCTCTTTGGTTCGCTTAGTCCACACAAACAAACACTCATGACGTTTTCTTCCCTGTTAATTGAAGTTGTGTTAATTATGCTGAAACTTTTTGATTCTTGGCACTGTTACTTCGACATTGCAACAATATTTTTGCACATATTTGATAACTGTTTCTAATTTAATATGGGTCTATTAAATACATTCTCTAATGGGATCCTCATTCCCCATGGGAAATCAGATTTAAAAAATGCCTTACGATGTTTTAATTATTCAAAATCCATCACTCCTCACCGTGTCCACAATTACCGTTATCACCGTCATTTAGAAATATTCAGCATTCTGCTTGCCATTATTTTGATCAATTACATATCATGTTAAAGCTGAGATCTTTCTATTGGCGTCGTCATTTATGATGCTCTTTTGTTATATTATTTCGGAATTATAGTGTAAAATCTTCGTGGGTCGAGAGGAAATCATGTACTCACGTTACTCTTTCTCATCTGAAAATCCCGTTCTTGTCATTATCAATTCGGGTATTATCATTATCAATATCAGTTTATAACTTTTATTTTATATTATTATTATTGAATAAAATTCAGGTTTATAAACTAAAATGTTGGAGCACATCTATTCAGAGGAAATTGCATTCGAGATCTAAAAATGTGCATGAAAACATATTTCCTTAAAATATTCAATTAAATACCTCTCCTTCAGTTGACTGGTCAAAGTATATTCCCTTGATAAGGTGCTGCTGCTTCGAGGATATTTAACACGAGTTTTTACACTCGTCTGTATAATCATAGGTTAAGAGAGGCACATATTTAGCTTATATTTTAACATTTCACTCCCTTAGGGTGTGAATATGTGAGAACAGCGACAATTATGTTCCTTGGTGAGAAGGCTTTTAAATTTTTTCAAATATCGTTAGCTTGAATGAGGGAAAGTGAACCCAAGTTTTTACGGAAATTTTAATATTCTCAGTCACAGGAATATAACTAGAATTTTATGCTTTTCATTTACTTTCAGAAAAGCCTTTCTTTCATTCATTCATATTTTAATCCTCATCATCGAAAAGCAAAAGATATTCTCGAATCCTGAGGATAACGGCCTTTGTAATATATTTTTATTTGACATATTTTAGGAGTAGGGGAATAATTAATAGACAGTGATACAGAGTGCGTTCGAAAAGTAATGCAATTTAACTCCCGCGCCGCGCCTATATTTCTGAGTGGGATCAAACAGCTTGGAATAGTTGGGGGGGGCGCTAAAATTCGTCGCAAAACCAGTCTCAGTGCTCTTCAAGCTGTAGAAGTATTAGGACTTACGTAATTGTAAGTCTCTGCGCGCCGACCGTGTTACGAAAGAAGCGGATTAGACGATCGAGCAACACTACCCGTTTATTACATTTTATGATAAACTGAAAAAATTCTCTCTTGAGAAGACCAACAAAATGATTCATACGGCTTACATGGGCTCTTCTCTGTCCTACGTAGAAGTTTCGAGGTAGTTAAAGGCCTTAAAGGAGGGCTAGGAAGAGGCTCACGATGAACAACTCTCTGGGCGGCCGACAACCAATAAAACCGACAACATTGTGGCTCGTGCTCGACAATTGCTGAACTCTGGCCGTCAATTTAGCATCAAGAATGTTGCCAATGAACTGAATTTGTCGCCTACCATGATGTTTCGTATTATTACTTAAGATTTAGCGATGAGGGAAGTATGCGTACCCAAGGGGTTTGCTACAACGCGCCAAGAGTCCGCGAGTTCCTGGCCAAACAGCAGGTGGTAAGGCTGCCCAATTCACCCTATAGTCCTATCTTCGCCGCAACAGACTTCTTTTTGTACCCTCGGAAGAGAGATCCAATCAGCCGAGACGAAGACCTTTGCTAGAGGTCCCCGAAGATACCTTCCAGGGCATCTACCGATCAGTGCAGAGTTGCTGGAAAAATGTGTGGAGGCCCAATGACAGTACTTTGAAGAATTTTTAAGTGCCTGTGCAAATCTGTTCAATAAAGTACGAAAAAAATGGTATTAATTTTGGAACGAACACTGCATAAACGAAGACTATATTATCAGTATTATTTCCTTCTTAGCCTCTGGGTAATCGGCTGATTTTGTCTTGCGCGCCATTTTTCTAACTTTATACTTTTCCTTCTTACCATTTCTATATGCTCCCCTCCATATTGGGCGAAATATTCAGAGGCATTATCGGATATCCAGCGCGCTACGCGTCTCAGTTTCCCAGATTGTAGTCGACTCATTAAGGCATGATGTGTGACCTTTTACTTTTCGGAGTAATGTCCTCGTAGCGAGTCCTCCATTGTCCTTACCGTTGCCTCTAATTCATCATCCAATTAGAAACCACGGGTAGAGGGTCAGATCTGCTGAGAAACACCAAAAACAGCAATCATATGTCGGTCTCTGTCATTATTCAAACGCACTCAAACTCTTTGCTTGAGTTGGAAATGAGTCATTTGATCATTTTTCAGATCTTGAATATAATTTTACTCGAAACTTTATGTGAAACCTAATTATTTGACATGGTAATTACTAAACAGAGGATGAAAGTGATACATGATAATTTTTTCCAACATGTTCTGATGAATTTTTTTTGACTCGTGCAGTTTGAATGCGTTTAGGTAATTTATTGTATGCGGCTGCGCATTGAATTTTTATTTAATTTGAATATGGTGATATGGACACATCTCTTTTCCCCCTTTAATTTGGGAAAACTAAATAACATTTATTCCGATGTCACGAATGATTCTTACGATTCTTATGATTGAAGAAATGAGTAAACGCATGAGCATGTATAGATGATAGGCTAAATAGGTATTTAATTGCTTTGAATTTTGGTCACGATATGAGTGTTTCGATGGCTGGCATTGGCTGTTTCCAGGCGATGCCGAATTACCCTTTTCACGTTGACCTGATATGCATCCGTCCTTTAGGTTTAAGTTATGCTGAGATTCCCAATTACCCAATGAGCCTGAGCATAGATAAAGCGTTTTTTCCTCACCAACACGGTTGCCTCGTTGAATTCTCTTTGGTGTCTGGGTTCAGCCCACGCAGATTCGGCGAAGGAGGACAGGTGGACCTACTTCTTCTCTATTAATATTTTATGATTCCTACCTCATCACATCATTGCTCTTCCTGTTTGACCGAAGTAGGACTTCCAGGGGAGAGGGTACTTTTCACTCTTCCGCGGATTTTGCGATGATTTGGCAGATTTTCAAGAGTCACTGACCAACTCCAATAATAGATCACTTGTTTTCTTCATTCCGATGGTGCCTATTCATTTACTGCAATTAGTAAACACATTAGAATGTGTCAAATATCTGTTTTGCCCACAATTCAACTCTTTCAATCAGCTGATATTACTGCTAAACACTTGTGTGCTAGTCAATAAAGAAGGTGGAAATTTGCAAACAATCAGAAGCATTGCTTGCAGTCTACAAGCAGAGCCACCTTCGTCGTTGGAGTTGGGTTGGAAGTGAGCTATGTTCTACTGATTGGGATTTGATATCGGGTGACACCTCTAATTATACCCTAATCTTAACCCTAAAATTGTTCATCTATTGGTTTTAGATATTCCTGGCAAACCTCTGTTATAATTATAAGGTAATCTACCGGTTGAGGTAGGTTTTTGGATGGACACAGCTACCAATTAAAAATATTGTATCAAAGTAAAAATAACAGGTTCCCCTGACCTGATCTAACCTACTTTGACCAATAATTTGCAAATTTCCCTCATCTTTGTGGACCGCAGCGTTGAAAGTGAGCTGTGTCGCCTCACATTACAATTTTCTTTCACGAATATTAAACTGATATGGAGTGAGAAATTGTCTCGTCACCATAACCACAACAAATCACTACGACATGAATAGAGATGTCGTAAATTAATCCATAAGAGCTACAGAAGTGAAGCCTACTGTAATAATTCAAATAATAATTCATTCAAAAAATCAGGAATAATCTCTAATATTTGATTTACGTTACACATATTACTCTAGCAGGAATTACTGAACTCTAATTAACTATAATTAAATAGAGTTTAGTAATTATTCTATATTGAAAATAATTCAAATAAAAAGAATCTTTGAGGGAGAATGATGCATAAAATATTCTAAGGTGTCGCCGAAGTTTCCTAGCAACGGTAAAAAATCCTCTACAGCCTTCATGCAATAAATTTACAATTCGGAACCTAGTAATTTGAACAATGCAAAAATAAACAAAATTATATGAACATAACAAACAAGCAGGCCAAACACGTCTCCATAGAGCATTTTATTCTCCACAAACAGCACGTAATAGAGGTTGAGGGGCCTTCATATATTCATATTGAACATACTTTTACCATTCAGTCAGAAACATTGGAATTGTGGACTTTCTGCGTCCAGTTCTATCGGAAACAGCTCCAAAATTTGAAAATCATGGAGTGGACCTGGAACTACAGGACATTTTGTTCGCCTCTTTTTGGTTATCTTCAGTATAAAGCTTTGGAGACGAATCGTTTTATGTGTGCTAGGCTAGTCAAATACAGATTGCTAATTAAAGCACTTCAGTGGAATTTGGTGAGTCAGCCTTTTATCGGGTACTCATCTTGTGACATTCATAAAGTGAAACCCTGTAATCAGGGTGCCAGGTGAGGTGGAAACATTCCGAGCCCGACGACGTCCTCTCCCAGGGTCCGTATGTCCACTTTCCCCATCCACTCCACCCTCTCTCACCCCCTGCTTGCTAGCCCCCATCCCTCCTCCGCTCTCCCACATCTCTCCCGCTTCCTCCTTCATCTCTGCAAAAAAAGAGGGGGTTGCCGGAGAAGTGACCCGGGGTTACGGCGGGGTCCTTTCATAGGGAACCTTGTTGCGTTCTGGGAAAATGGTCTGTCGTCTCGGCGTGCCCGGGTGTGGGTCCAGACGGGGGCGGGGGAAATCTGAAGAAGGGGTGGAGGGATCTCAAGGAAAGGGGATGCTATTTTGAAGGGAAGGGAGAGGCGGGGGAGGATAGTGAAGAATTGGGGCTGTGAGAAAATTGCTGCCATCCCCAAAGGAGCACGTGGGATAAGGCACTTTTCCTGACGTTATGGGTGGAAGCTATTCTAAGTTAGGTGGACTAAAGATAAAGCACTATACCTAAGACCGATAAAGTGAAAAGGGAGAACTTCATTGAGATAAAAGTGGGGAAATTGATTTCACCTTATTACTTTCAAAATTCTGAGGAAAATGATTTCCTTAAGGAAAAAATTTATTGAATATTACCTAATGGATTTTTGAATAAAAAATCAAATCAACGGTTAATTTTGGAAAATTTAATTGATTAGGTTAATTATTACGTGGTACTTAAAAAACTTTTGGCAAATTCAACGAACATTTCTTAACTGTAGAGGTTTTTATAGGTACCTTAATCCATTCCGCGAATGATTTGAAATGGACTAAATAAGCATGTACACAGAAAATGAAGTGTTTTTTTAATTTTCAGTAAAATTAACGCATTTAGGTATCCAAGGTTGTAAAAATGTAGTTATGAAATCTATCGAAGTATTTGAACATAATATACAATAATTATTAGTATTAAACGTGGAGTCCGTGTTATTACTAGTATATTAGTCCTAAGATTAGTGTACTTTAGTCCTCCATTTCTCTCTATTCCGTGTTGTTTCCCTCACCATCTTGCTGCTTCTCCGTTTTTGCGTCCTTCCTAGTGCGCTCCCTGTACTTCTATATTCTTTTCCCTCGCGAGGTCTTCCCCTCAATTTTCCATTCGTTTTTCATGCTAATGAAGGTTAGATAATTGACAATAATGTGTGTATTTGAATGTTTTTAAAAATAGTTAATAAACGGTGTCATGAGAAAATAAATCTTTTCAATCGTAAACTCATTCCGATACCTGGACTTTGGTTTTTTCCCGTCTTCTGATATCATTTGCATGAAAGTCAATCATTGGAGTGGTCATATCACTTGTAGAAATATTTTGCCGTAGGAAACAATTCCCGTCCAATGCTTGAAGTATGAAACAATTCTTTTTGCAAAAAATTTGTCTAAAACGTATACAATAAGGCGTGCATAACACTCCAGCGTCATCCTCAGGCCCAGCCCTGAGGATTCGTTGCTAATACGTTGAAACTAGTCGTACCAAATAAGATTGGTACGAAGATTCAGTGTGGGTTTTTTTTTACTTCAATGATAATAGATTTCAGCTAAGTTTAACCTGAAAACATGGATTACTATAATCGACACCTTGGCAACTACGAGCAAGGGATGAGCAAATGCATCATAAATAGAATTTTCCTAAGTATCTACGTAAAACAAAAAAATCCACACGTAAGAAGATATTTGACCATGATAATAGATATAAGTGAAGGTCAATTATTGTTGGGGTTTAAAGGTATCACCAGCCAATGCTTATATTGGCAATCCAATGATTATATCGATATTCAATGGAATTCAATCACGTTTTTTTCCAGCTACGTTTTCCTTTTATCACAAGAAATAATATACCAATCTATTTTAGAGGAAATGATATCAGTGCGGAAATCAGGAGGTATACAGATTTTAAAATTTCGTTAACCTTTTGAAACATCTTTATTAGGCCACAGACACTTGATATTAGAGATAAATAATAGCCATTTGTAGTAAAATGAAGAAGCATGATCATTTTAACATATTTAAACCGTTTATCTCAGTCTTACTGGTCAAAGGATCGCATTTTCAAATGTTGGCCGTTTCTACCTATTGGTTTCATGAAAATCCTCGTGTTACTGATTACTTCCCACTCTTCGCAACTGTTTTCAGATCTCTGGGTTTTATCTGGGCGAGATAAGATATTCTGTATTCAGTTGATCATGAATACCTTTCGCTGTTGATGCAGACAGAGGGCCTACATTAGCTTGTAAAGGAATTTTTGATGCAAGTAGATAATAATGAAGGGGAATAGGTGAGTGTTGATTATTGTACGTATATGGTTATTCGCCCATTTTCACAATTTTTGCAACAAACAATTTCCCAGTTTCCAACTGATGCCGATGGGTGGGGAAAGATATTATCCTACCTTTGGAACACTATTGGGAAAAAATTAAGTGAAATGATGAGAGGGTGATTGGCTTTCACCACTCTTATTTTTTGAAGACAGAATAATCCAACAGGTCAGGCACGTGGGAAATAAACCAATGCGTGAAGTTCAATTTTGACGTCGAAAGTGTCATAAAAAGATCTTCAATGCATGAAAGTCACGGATTAAAATGATGAACGAATTGAAATAACCTCGTGAGACAGAAGACAATCCAGCTAATATTTCCAACTCACAAATATAGCATACATTGAATAGGAGGAGTTGATTCGAGGAGATAGTCCGCTGTTTTTCTGAGTAACAAAGGCAGAATATTTTAGTTTCTTTGACAAAACCACTTGAACAATCGCATTGGAACTGAAAGTAAAATATTTAAAAGTGTAAATGCCCTGTAACAACTTTCATCATAATAAAAGTAAAGAAAATTTCTGTTTATTATTATCCGCCAATTAAGCTGTTATCTATTGAGATTAATAAAGGTCAAGAGTACATGCACTACAAAATTTTAGTTACTGTGGATGACACTTTGATTTCCGAGTTTCATGAGGACATTAAATTTAAAAGAAATTTAATGTCCTCATGAAATTTGAAATTAAAAAAAAATATTTTTTCATTTCATGAGGACATTAAATTACTTTAATGTAGGGATTAATGGCTAAAATGGAGATGAGTTCGTAGTATAAATTTCTCGTTCGATAGTTACCTTTACGTAATCTAGTGTTCTTTTGATTTGAGATATAAATTGAATTCCATATTGATTAAATGATTGAAAGAAATTTCCTAAATGATTCCATGTTTTAAGCAAACATATAACCCGTAAATATAATAAAGGACGAAATCTTTACTTTAATCCCTTTGGTTTGTTATTTACAAATGAGCTTGTTACCTATCATCGCTATCACAAATTAAAGACCTGATGTGTCTTTAGAATTTAGTTCAGAAAGCAAAATAATAGCCCTCTTAAGTCATTGGAAAATGTTCTGACGAAAGTACACTACCAAAGGAATTTATATCTTGCCTAATTATATCCATATGAAAGAAAGATAATGAGGAGCAGTAATGAAGAAAAATAATGAAAAAATAAATGGAGCGGGCACACGACTGTGAATAGGTTTATAATTGGTGATGGTGGTAAATAAAAGGGAAGTTAGCTATAGAAATTAAAAAATGTTACCTATTGTATCTAGTTCTTTTAAGGAATGGAAATTTGAGATTGGTGCAACGCAAAAATATCTTATGATCGTTGGGTATCATAAGAAGAACCTTTTACAATAGAAAGAGAATATTGAATAAGTAAACCTTGTATTTTTTCAGAAAAATTTTATTACGCTTCTACGCATTTAGACACATGGACGACGACATTGCCAAGCAAAAAAGTCATTCATCATTTCCAACGAAAAATATGCAAACGAAATAATTTTTCAGCTAGAGATATAGTTGCAGAGAAAAACCGCTGTTTCAAAGTGCCAAACAAATTAAAGGAAATGGAAAAAAACAAGGTATCCGAAGTAAGAGAAACTACTAAAATAAGATCATATATATCCGCCTGAAGTTTGGAGATATATACATGTATACCCGAGGGTTGAACCCTAGGGGAGAGAGATGGTGTAGAGGCAATATAAACTAGGCTCTGGAAAATAATTGAAAGGTTTGGTAGAACAAAGCAGGAACCAAAGGAAGTAAATGAGAAGTAGAACACTATTAAAGCAAAAGAAAAAAGTAAATTTAAGTGATTGAGTCCTTTGCTGAGGCAATGATTAATTGTCAATATCTTGGAGGAGGTGCTTGGGGAAGAAAGAGAAAGGAAAACCAATACTACACAATATCTGATTTGGGCATAGGGTAATGGATGGACAACAAAAGTTATCTACGCACAAAGATAGCAGGTGAAAGAAATGACCATTTTGCTGCGGTTTGGCCTTATCCGTCTGATACTAAAAATTTGTAACTAAAATATTTTAAATTATGACAAACTCCAGTACCGTTTCATCCAATAGTCCCCCCCCCACCGTGAATAGCTCTGATATCGTATTTCAGTCCAGAAAACTAGCTCTCGATTGCGGTCGGTTTCCCCCTTTTATTAATCAAGATTGAGTATAAAGAAGGAACTTCCAAAATTCAGGTTAATTAAGTGTCTCTTTAAGGTGACTCCAGAGGACGACATTGTGGTGTAAACTAAGCCACCTTCAAACCCCTCCGCCCAACATCCCCATTCTGAAGGATCGGGGCTCTGAATGGGGGAGAAGGGAGTTAGTTCCGACACTGTATGAGCGACGCCCTTACTGTAGCGACGACGCGTGCAAGAAATTTCTTCTTTTTTCTCTTTTAACGAGAAATCCGGAGGGAGCTTTGTCTCCGTTATTAAAGGTACATCCTCTTTGGGTGAAAAAGCTTCACTCAAGAGTATAATTTAGACGACACTTTGCTCCAAGACTTAACTTGCCACTCTATGATAGGAGCTGTCTAATTTTAAGAGAATTGATGAGAGTTGAATAATCTTAGAAATTACGCAAGAGAAGGAGATTGCGCGATTTGATAAGCACGTATATAGTAATGTATTATACGAGTACAGGCTTAAAAAGTATCCGAAGATGGAAAAATAGGGGGTCTCTTCTTAGTCCCCAACCTGATGTTTGCTTCGAAATATCACCTCGATCCTATCCTTTCTCCTCTGCCAGTCTCTGTGGGTACTGACTCCAGTCCCAAACATCTATAATTACGATGTGATTTGATATACCATGTTATGCTGCCTCCTCGGCAGACCTTACATGAGTATCACTTTGTGTTGTTCCCTCGATTTATATATAATTTTTAAGTTATGTATTTATATGTATGTATATACAAGTAAATATATTATTGCATATATATATATATATTTTTTTTTTTACGTAATCTACCGGTTAAGGTAGGTTTTTTGGATGGACAACTATCACATAAACATTGTGTAACTACAAACAAAACCTAATCTAGCAAATTAATCTACATCAGGTCCCTCTTCATCCCGTCCAACATCCCTATCCTGTTCCTGCCCTTTCCTCGCTTGCCCAACATTCTCCCCTCTATTACCTTCTTCAACATTCCAATACCGCTCAATACGCCTTTCATCCATTTTTCCTGCCTCTATAGGATTTCTCTCGACAAACCCTTCTCCTCACCCACCATCTCCAGTACTTCCTCATTTGTTTTCCTTTTGGTCCACTTCACCTTCTCCATTCTTCTCCACACCCACATTTCAAAAGCCTCTAATCTACGTCTATCCTCCTGCTTCAGTGACCACGTTTCTGCGCCGTACATAGCGACGCTCCATATCAGAGTTTTCACGAGTCTTGTCTTAACATCCCTACTCAACGTCCCCGTCATCAGCTCCCTGCTCCTTGAGAAAGCCTCCTTGCCTAGCTCAATTCTTCTCCTTACGTCCTTACCACTTTGCCCTTATTGGTCCAAAACACTTCCGAGGTATGTAAACTGTTCTACCTGCTCTATTTTTTCCCCGCCTATTTTAATATTTAGCTTAGCCTTTTTCTTTCTGAAAAATCGCATAACCTTTGTTCTATTAATATTGATTCTCATCTCATATTTATCGCACTGAACCTTCAATTCACTCAACAATGCTTGCAACCCCTTGGCTGACTGGGCAACTAATGTTTGGTCATCAGCGAACCTAACCTATTTTACGAATTCCCCTCCGACTTTCATTCCTACATCCAGTTCTTCCCATGCCTCTTTAATCATTTCCTTCACATATACGTTGAACAGCACCTGTGACAATGGGCAACCCTGCCTTACCCCTCTTCCTAACACTGCCTATCCCGACTCTCCGTTCCCCACTCGCACCTGAGCAGTCTGAGACATGTACAGGTTGCGGATCAGTCTCCTGTCCCTCCAATCCATTCCTATTTTCTGCAATATCCGCGTTAATGTTTCCCAATTCACTCTATCAAACGCTTTTTCGAAATCTACAAAATAGGCAAAAACGTCCTGGTTGTATTCTATATTCCTCTCAATTAGTGATCTCATTACTGCAATGGCATCACGCGTACCTCTTCCCCTCCTAAACCCAAACTGATCATCCCCTAAGTAATCATTTGCCTTACTCTCTATCCTTTTGTTGATGATCCTGAGAATAACTGTAGCTGCGTGGGATATCAAACTTATTGTTCTGTAATCCTCTCATGATATAGCCTTTTCCTTTTTTGGAATAGGAACTAACACCGATCTCACAAAATCTTCCGGCCAGATTCCTTCCTCATAGATACTACGAATAGGTCCATATAGGGCCTTCTTCCCACATTTTCCTAATCATTTCAACAGTTTTACAGGGATGTTGTCCACCCCCACGGCCTTATTTGCTTTCATCTCCTTTATTACCCTTTATGATTTCTTCAAAGTAACACGGAAGTGTTAAATAAAAAAACTTAGACAACTACACACAACATGAGAACACATCAAAGGAACACTCACACGTTATTTCTTGATAATTTTGACGGAACTGAGCTCCGTCTTCCTCGGAAGATTAGTTAGAACTGACTGGTGAAAGGTATGTGGGAGAGAGAGAGAAAGAGACGGGGGAAGGGGAGACCGGGTGGTGGGGGAGGGGTGAAAGAAGGGGTTGTGGAGGGTGAAAGGAAGAAGGGAGGCCAGAGGGGAGCGGAGATGGGATAGGAATGAGAGGAAAAATGTGGAAATAATTCCCAAGTGGCACAGAAAACAAACAGTCAATCCGCAGACATTGCAACATCTACGACCCATGTGTCAACTTATAAAGTCATCATCAGGACTCAACAAGTCAAAACCCAGGCCAAGAATGACAAAATATATGCGGATGAACAAAATATCTTACTATCCCGCATGAAACAAGTCTGCAGCTGTCCACTCTCATTGCTATCCCATCTCCGCTCCCCTCGTATACCTACGCCTTTTGCGGTGTCTAAACCGTGTTGGTGTCTGTAAGTGTATGTATGCATGTAATTACAGATTTTATGCCTAATTAATATGTTTACGACGATGGGGTAAATGGAAGAAGGGACCAATAGGTCTTTTAATTTCGCCCAAGTGAAGAACTCAATCTATTTCGTTCATCTTTGAAAGAAGGACTGTCTCATTATATACACTTTATTTCATACACTTTTATTTACTTCAACTCTGATGAAACTTTCTCATTTGAGAACTAATCAACAATTGTGCATGCATATTGAATGGCATGGACCTATTTATATCTTCTTTAACTGCCGCATGACGCATGTTTGAGTGGCTGTCTTCCCTTACACTTTCATGCAAATAATTATGGGAATCCCATATTTAACCTTGCAATCAATCCTGTCGTATACGTCCTGCAAGTCTCTCCCCAATTTTTTCTCAATGAGAATTCTTTATCCAATGGAAGTTCCCAAAGATGGACCCTATAGTTTCCACCTTTCTACAGCCAAATTGAAAAAAGTTCAGGAAGAATTTGTTGACAATATTGTTTACTACTTCTTCCAGTGTAACTTTGCGATTAAATGAAGGAATGTTTCGCATACTGTTCTGAAATATGCGTATGGCATCATTCCTTCTAATTAAAATCAGTTTTCCGTTCTTTTAGCGTTTTTGACCTCTTTTCTCCACATTGGATCTCAAATTATTCATGCTACGTTGCATAATAATTCTATTTACTAATACTGACCAAACTTGCAAATGTGTTTCACCTCATTAAGCTCTTCAAATAAGGTCCTTCGATCAATTAAAAATATCATATGTATTGAGTTGTATTTCTTCATTTTCTGCAAACATTCATTCAGTTTCTTTTTTTTAAATTAAATTCTGAATCATCCCATTTCTCTAACCAAAATTTGCGATCCTTGTCTATGAATGAGCCAGAATAGCCTCTTAATTGAAATTATTTTGATTAAAATTAATTCAATCCTGTCTGTCGGCATCTTCTAATCTAATTCATCTGCTTAACATCTAAGTAAAATATTTTCCGCAACTAGCTTATTCCGCTTGCAGAATTATATCATAAGCTATTCTCTATCATTTACTTACCAAAGGCCAACTTTTCAAACAAAGGTATTATTATTCACCAATGGTATTGCTGTCGAAGTCACAGCATTCCAATTTCGGTTCATACTCAAATTGAAGTTCTCCTCTTGTCTGGTAATTAAATAGAATTGCACTCGTCTAATATCTCACCATCGTGACTAGTAGTGGACACGCACCTCAAGTAATGCTGTATGAGTAACTTTACCTTCAACTTGAACATTGATTTTCCATCGCTGTACTGCGCAAAGATAGTCTTACTCCCTTTTTTACTTAACATTATTTCGGATTCCAGCTCTAATCACTCAATTTTTATCGTCTTACGTATTATCTACATGGTGTGCCATCGTCTTTATTTATTTATTGAGGGTTTTATAGCTTTCCATGTTCTACTTCTTACTCTCCATTTATTAAAGTTGTTGTACTTTGCTAGAAGATATTAGAGGATTATCTGCCATTAAGAAATGTTTCGCACACTATTACTATACCTCTAACCTTTATCCGCCATATCTGCTCCTCCACCCTCATAGTCACTTGTTCAGTGGGGGCCTGCTTATCTGTCAGATTCGTTGGCTCTTTTCTGTCACAAGAAAGGAGAACAGGATTTGTCTGTCCGTAAACCCAAGTTTGAATGATGTTCCTAGACTTACCAGCAATTTTGAAACGAAGGATATTAGTATAGAAGAGGTATGAAATAGAGAAGAAATTCTCTTTCGTATTGCATTCCATGCTTTTTATGACAGTGGCTAAGCTGAAAAGGAACAGAGTGAATGGCATGTCTGTTGGCATATACTACGATATGTTACTTACTACAGTGGCGTTTATTTATCAATCTCATCGGCGGATTCAGAGTGGAGCCGAGGGAGCATTGGCACCTCCGAAATGTCTTCCATTATTTACATTCCTTATATTGGGTTCAATTGAAGCATTTAAAATTACCAAACACTCAAATATGGAGAATATTTGGTTAAAAATGTATTATTTGATTTCAATGCATAGTAACTTAAGTCTTAAAGGCGACCTTGAATACACTCCTACAAAAGCTCACCTAACTTAAAAATCTTTCCCTTCTCCTAATTCTCCTTATAAATGTACTCCAAATATTTCATCCCTCGTGTGACTTCATGTATATTTTGTTCAATCTATTTGTGACAAAATAGGGCAAATAAGGAATTAGTTAACGACAAAACTTTCAAAAGAAACATTTTCACAAATAACAGATTTAATTACTTACAAATAAAAATTAGTAAAATTCTTTTTGGACCCAAGATAAAGATATTCTAATCATCTTCACTTTGGTTAATAAAACCATTTACATTTGATATTTTTATAAATGTTGATGATCGGATGTCAAATAAATAACCTGTGGCAAATTGTGTAATAACTGTTTTTTTGCAATTTATTTCATCTATTCATCTATTGGCGTAAGTGTGAGGGATGAGGACGCTCGTGATTGCTTCATTTAAGGTCTCACTCTCCCACGTGATTGGGAAACTTAAAGATATAATTAAAAGATGAAACAGCGGCATGAAGTGGGACCATATTTTGAGTTAAGTTGCTCGTAAGGTAAGTTAATCTTCGCGAGTTGTGGCCGATGTTCCGTGCATATGCTCAAATCTGTGCTTTCCAAGTTTGGTCCTGAAGTTCAGTCCATGCACGCCTACGCTCAAATCGGAGCCGGCCCTTAAAGGGTCGAGGGAGCGATTTCGCCCGGCCTTTACCCTTTTATGACCCGCAATCTCGGGTGGAACTCTTCCCCACTTCGTGAAAGTGCACCCACACTGTAGCTCCTGAGTCTCGGCCACCTCTCGACATGGCCACCCCTGACCCGTCTCCCTCCCTCCACCCTCCCACCACACTCACTTCTCCTTCAGCCCTCTTCCCTCGAAATCACCCCCTTATCGTCCTTGGAAATCACGAAGTAGAGTGAGGTACGATAGCCGCTCTTAATGGCATGAAATTTAACGTCCATTTCCGGGGGTGAAAATTATGCAGAATATAATGAGATATTAAGCGTGCGACGACGACTACGGCCATTAGCATTACGCTCTATGAATTAGGGTGTAGGATGCGCATGAGTACTTTTAACTAAATTTTGTACCTAGGTCTGAGAAGTAGAGTACTCAATATTCCCGTCTAATTTTACTCCAATTGCCAAAACCGTGACACATTGGAGTCTTAAATGAATAAATTCATCAAGAAGTTAAACTTTGGCATCAACGAAACGGAGATTAACCATATTTCAATGTCCATTATATGCGAAAATATTTTGGATGGATTGAAATTCTATTTTAATCCCAAGTCCGCATGCTGCATGATGCGGAGCTCTTCCAACAAGGTGAATTCTCCGGACTAAACAACAAGGCCGCATCAAGAGTGGGCTTGGCAATTGCCTGGTGAACGCCCAACTACGTTCATTATACGTTCAAGTATACGAATCCCCTCATATTCCCTATTTTGCCTTATAAAACTTCAATTATGTGATGTAGCCAGGACAAAACCTGCTATGAGAGATCCTCTTTAAAACCTGGAATTATTAAGACAGTAGTATTCAATTTGAAATTTTCTAATATTACTTACCTAAGGATGAGCAGGCATTGAAACTTGGTGTTCCAAACGTTTTGTGAATAGCAATGAAATATTATCGGGGTTGACGATAACTCAGTGGTATTCACTTCTTTTCCTGGTTGATTGCGAACTTTATATCCTCGACTAAGGTTTCCCCTTTCATAGAAATCGGCTGAAAAATAGAAAATGATGCCCGTGGTTGTTTTCACTGTTAACACTGTAGAACATTTTCTTTAACGCACGATATAGACGCCGTAACCATGCTTAAGAAGTGTAACGAACTTAAACGAATGTTACCTTCGTATAAAATTATAATTATTTGCCAGTTTATTTTTTTTATAAGATTGGTTTACCGATGGAAATAGACTATACATATCTTAGACTTACCTAGCAAGACAAAACCTAACTTCTTACCACTCAACAACAAATTGTTCATCAATTACGCATGCTTTCCAGATCCCTTCCAACATCCCAATTTTTTTTCAACCCTTCCTTGCCTACCTTACATTCTCCCCTCGATTACATTCACCAGTATTTCAATAGCTAAGCAATCGCCAAGCAATTTCATTGCTAATCAAAATGCCCTGCAGTAATTTTCCCCGCCTTCTTTAGATTTCTCCCAACACTCCCCACTCTTCCTCAACCCAGCCCTGTACTTATTCGTCTAATTTTTATCCACTCATTTTTCATTTACCGTCATTATCCCTAATCTCTCGAAAGTCTTCCAATCTATGATCAATGGCTAACATCTAGCTTCAACGATTACATTTTCTAGCCATTAAAAACCACAACCTTTAAAAAGTTTCACCCTCACTACACTTTCATTCTGTAATTCCAAATTTTCTTGTAATGTTAAAGAGAAAAGTTCCTTTGATCATTTAAAAGTTGAAATTAATGGAGAAATGGAAGCCGATTATTTGTTTATGATCATATTACCAAATGTTCACAGTACATTTTGAAATATACGCTTCCTGCATAACCTCCCATGTACCAAAGCTTGACGTGGTGAAAAGGCATGTGCGTTTCGATAATCCCTATAGCTCTACTAGCGGGAGCAATGAATATTGCTCCTGGTAGGATGACCCATGCAAGATAGGTCAAAGATTAAAAGTCAGACGAAAGGTAGTCCACACAGCGTCTTTTCCTCGATGATGGAACTACAAAGGTGTTTGACCCCAGTGAAGCAGCCATTGAGTGATGGTGTCACGTTAAAAACACTATTGAGGAAGGGAACGGAAACAACCTCAGTTATCATTCCCAAGAATACAATAATATTGGAGACAATTGAAAATATGAGTTTCGGATCTACAAGAATCGGCCCAATCGGTCTTGGATCGTGCTCGACAGCAGAAAAGGCAAGGCTCCCGCTGTCGTCATCTTACGAAAACCTTGGGAAGGAAAACCGACATCAGCAGGATAGAAGACGCAAATGAAGAAGGCCAAATTAGCTATAATAAAACGTGGAATATTAGGACGTTGTTAAGGACAGGAAAATTAGAGAATATTAAGCGAGAGATAAAAAGGAACGTAGACATATTAGGTCTACAGTATGCGAGATGGAAGGATAGCGGGTATTACTGGTGTGCTGATTATATAGCAGAGGAAATGAGAAAAAACGGTTGCGATAACATTGGATAAAAAGTTAGAAATAAGAGCAGTCAATATAGAGTACGCACGGCTTGAATACGAGTGTTACGAGTAGGGATAAAAGCAGAACCAAAGAACATGAACCTTATTCAGATATACATGCCAAGAGAAGGCTAATCTTAACAGTAAAATAGTCGGGGAAAAACTAAAGCAGGTGGAACAGTTGCTGAAATTTGTAAGTACCTTGGATCAACATAGCCAAAGTATAAGAGACGTAAGGAGAAGAAATGCGCTAGGCAAAGAGGCTTTCACAAGGAGGAGGAAGTTGATGATAGGGACGTTGAGTAGGTAGGTTAAGAAAAAACTCGTGAAACCTATGATATGGAGCGTAGTTATGTATGGTGGGCAATCGTGGATACTGAAGCAGGAGGATAGACTTAGATTGGAGGCTTTTGAAGCGTGGTTGTGGAGAAGAGAAGAATAGAGAAGATAAAATGGACCGAAAGGAAAACAAATGAGGAGGTTCTAGGTATGTTGGGCGAGGAGAGAGGATTGGTGGGAGAAATCCTAAGAAGTCAGGAAAAATGGATGAGGGATGAAACGAATTTTTACTATTGAGAAACATTGCCTATGAAATGAATGAAAGTTTTCATTTAATAGCATAGTAGATACGCTGCTGAGTTGGTCATAACAATGTTTTGACAAATCTAGCCTCCTTTCACCGAACTCGATCAAATTCCGAAATCAAATTTATGTTATGAGTATCCCATGTACTGGCAGCATACTCTAGGTGGGGCCTGACCAAGGCAAGGAAACATCCTTCCTTCAATTTTTCGTCGCATTTACCTCTTTTCACAAATCCCAATTTTTTATTAGCACGACCGCTTATTTCTCGTATGTGTTTCCCCAGGACAGATTATGAGTAATTGCTGCAACCAAGTATTTAAAGGAATCTACCCTCGCGATTTTGGTTTGTTTCACTTTGTTACTTAAAAGGAGGGAATTACTCTTTTCCCAAAAATGTATTACTACATATTTTTTAGATTTAATTCCAATTGCCATGTGTCGCAGCAATTATCAATTGCATCTAGGTCGTTAGCTAACACAACTCTGTCTTCGTGACTTCGAATATCCCAATAAATTACTGCATCATCGACAAAAACACTGAGCTTGCAATTAACTACGGCACTGAGGTCATTTACGTAAATAAGGAAAAGGAGGGGACCTATGACACTTCCTTGTGGTACACCCGACGTGACCTTGACAGTATCGAATGAAACACCAACCAGGACGATTGTTTGGACACGAACACTTAAGAATTGTTTAATCCAGCATATAATACTCTCATGTATTTAATGGATTTCCAACTTCGCGAGTAATTTGCAATGAGGGACTTTATCAAAAGCATTCTTACAATCTAGGAATATCGTATCAACTAAAATATTACTTTCATCAGAGTTCAATATTATTAGGTAATCTGCCGGTTAAGGTAGGTTTTTGGATGGACACAACTATCAAATAAATAATTTGTAACTCCAAACAAAACCCAAACCAGCAAGATTCTCTCCTTTAGGTATATCTTCATCTCTGTGTAATTCTTTCCTCACTTCATCCCATCCAACATCCCTATGCTGTTCCTACCCTTTCCTCGCTTGCCCAACATTCTCCCATCTATTACCTTTTTCAACATCCCACAGCCGCTCAATACGCGTTTCATCAATTTTTCCTGCCTCCATAGGATCTCTCCCAACATACCCCTCTCCTCACCCACCATCCCTAATACTTCCTCATTTGTTTTGCTTTTGGTCCATTTCACCTCCTCCATTTTTCTCCACACCCACATTTCAAAAGCCTCCAGTCCTCGTCTATCCTACTGCGTCATCAGCAAACCTAACCGATTTTACGAATTCCCCACCGACTTTCATTCCTACCTCCAGTTTTTCTCATGCCTTTTTAATCATTTCCTCCACATATATGTTGAACAACACCGGTGACAATGGGCAACCCTGCCTTACACCTCTTCCTGTCACTGCCCATCCGGACTCTTTGTTCCCCATTGGCAGCTGAGCGGTCTGGGAAATGTACAGGTTGCGGATCAGTCTCCTGTCCCTCCAATCCATTCCTAATTTCTGCGATACACGCATTAGTTTTTCCCAATTCACTCTATCAAACGCTTTTTCGAAATCCATGAAACAGGCAAATACGTCCTGATTGTATTCTATATTCCTCTAGATAAGTAATCTCATTACTACAATGACATTGGGCGTACCTCTTCCTTTCCTAAACCCAAACTGATCATCCCCTATGTAATCATGCCTTACTCTCTATCCTTTTGTTGATGATCCGGAGAACAACTTTAGCTGCGTGGGATATCAAAATTATTTTCCTGTAATCCTCAAAAGATACAGCCTTTACCTTTTTCGGAATAGGAACTAACACTGATCTCACAAAGTTTTCCGGTCAGTTTCCTTCCTCATAGATACTACGAATCAATCAACAGTTCTACATGAGTTCAATATATCATGGACAAAAATTGCGAGTTGAGTTTCGCAGGATCTACCCTTACGGAAGCCGTGTTGGTTATTAATCAATAAATCTTGGTTAGCAAGGTACCTCTTTATGGAACCAAAAATGATGTGTTGAAGAATCATACAGGAGAAGGAGGTGAGCGATATTGGCCTATAATTACTGGGATCCTCCCTGTTTCTGTTTTTAAATATGGGCGTTATAAAAGGTACCTTCCAGCCATCAGATAATCATTTCTGAAATATTATATCAAGAAAAGGGGCAATTTCAGACGACAGTTCTTTATTCACGCGCGCCGGTCTCTCATCAGGTCCCGGAGATTTGTTGGGATCGATGTTTTTTAGGAGTAACTATTCCGCGGGTGGAAAAATCGATTACTTGCATTGAGTGCTGAAATGTTTTCGGAAGGTTCTCGGGAATATTCTGTGACCATATATTGAAAACACCCTGGAAGAATGAATTAAATATGTTGGCTTCATCTAAACTACTCGTTATTTTATCTCCCTTTCCGTTATTCAATGAGTTTGAAATTAAATTTCAAGGTAGGATGCGTATCGTTTGTTTCATATTTTTTTCATCGTTACCGCAGTCGAAGTGAACAGTTCTCAATTTGAAGTGGCAGCCGCTGACGCAATACTGGATAACACATTAGAATGAAAAGAGAACCACATATACAGAGTTCGTCCGGAAAATAAGTGTACTGAGCTCAGGAAAAAAAATGTATTACACTTTTACATATCTTAAGCTAAAATTTCTCAAAATAGGACCCTTGTGAGTCGATACACTTGTTCTAGCGGCGTTCCCATTCCTGGAACGCTCCCGCGAAGGCATCATCGGGAACCTCTCGAAGACACGTCGTCACGGCCTCTTTGACGGCGTCCACAGTCCCGTATCGCGTTCCTTTCAAACTCCTCTTTATCTTCGGGAACAGAAAGAAGTCCGGTGGTGTGTGGATCATTTTTGCAGTGATCCGCAAGTTGTGTCGCGATTTCCAAACGATTGAGTCTTTGATCATCACTGAGCACTTTCGGTACCAACTTTGCACCAATTTTTCGCATTTGTAATTGGTCCCTAATAATCTCGTGCACTATTGTTTTTGGCACATTACACTGCTCTGCTATCATCCAAACACTAAGAAGACGATCAGAGTTCAGAACTTTTCGCACATTTTTGTCGGTGAGTGTCGTTGATGGGCGTCCAGGGCGTGCTTCGTCGTCGACCTCTTCTCTGCCCTCCACGAACATCTTGTGCCACCGAAAGGTCATGTTTCTGGACATGGCTGACTCCCCGTAAGCCTGGTTAATCATACCGACAGTTTTGGTAGACGATTTCCCAAGCTTTACCGCAAATTTTATGGAAAAACGCTGCTCCAAAAACTTCGGCATCGCGTTCCGTGACGTGGGTCGAGCGTGGAGGTTCGCATTAACAGAGCTCGTCACTACACCACAGCTCAGAGCCGACTGCCTTTTTCAGCGTCGCTTGCCAACATACCCCCCTCCAATCGCAGCCCGTCAGAGCGGTACTGGGCGCGCCTGGGGCGGCGGGAAAAATCAGTAAACTTATCTTCCGGACGAACCCTGTATGTGTACATCTTTCATTAGTTAACCCGTAAAAATAATAATCACATAAAATTAATTATTTGCTAAATTATATACTCATGACAATTATATACAACCTCTTTTTAATGTAACATCGCTCACATGCTGCATTTTCTGTCAATGGTGACGGAGCTACCTTTAAGGGTAGTATGCATTTGAAATTTACTTCGATTGTCGCACTTATTTGGTCATCATACTTCACAATTGCATTGGAAAATATCCCGATCATTTTTTAAATTAGCGTTGAGGCTGCCGATGCTCACCCAAAGTTTACCTTCCGCCAAGACGCTTAATTGAGAAGATCGCACTCCTTCTGAATCGTCTCACCGAGGCAGCGCCAAATTCACGCGTTGCGAGTTTTCACTCCCTCTCAATCTTACCTCCAGCAACCCCCTGGCGCGTCCTCAGACTTTCCTTAGAACAGATCCGCGGGGAAGCACCCCCCGATTCCTCCATCGCTCTCCAAGCACCAATTCACTCTCGTGCCATTAGCCCACCACTTGCATCGCAGTCCGCTGCATCAATTCATCACCTTTTTTTATTAACAACCCCATCTGCTCGTCAAAATATTTCTTTTTCAGCCCTGGGCGATATGTCGGGGGATGACGAGCCGTAGGGAATCATTACGATCGGGAGGGATGGGTTTTAGTCGGGAGACGGGAGAGGGGGGAGGCCATCGCAGTCATGCACGCGGGACTCTTTTCATTTGTCACCAGCCGTCGCTAGGATATTCACTTTAAAGCGACACGATAGTTTAAAAAAATATCCCATGTCGCAAAAAAAGGCGATCGCTGTCAATCAGTTGGGAGGCATGATGATGGACTGGCTCTGTTCTGTGTGTAGCGGGCGGTGACCGTGTCGATTAATGGTGTGATCAATTGAACCAGATTGTCCGGATTGCTAGCGAAAACAAAACGTACGGGAGAGTGCCTTTGTTCAGCGGTGTCCTTGCTCGCGGATGTGATTGAATTGGGCCCGTTTTACCCAAATGAAGGAGAACGAAAGCAGGATTAAAAAATATAAAAATACGGCCGCATTTGTGCCATTTTTGTAAACATTTAGTGGTTTATAAAGATGACGTTTTTTGAAGTTTTCACAGACCGAGAATAGGAAGAAAATGTATTAAAAAACCTTTATATAAAATCTGCTCAAAGAAGTAGCTCCGACCCTATTAAAGAGGATATGTAGATAGGAAAAACCTTAATTATCGGTTCACCACAGGTTTCTTGTTGATTGCAGGTTTCCCATGAAAACTTGGAGAAACATTCCAAATCTCAGATGAAGTTGAGAGTACCCGAGAATAATTGAACTCGGACTTTTCGGTCAACTATCCGGCACTGTGACCCTGGACTATCGCGTATCCAAAAATAATATATATATATTTATACATACATGTATATATATATATATGTATATATATATATGTATATATATGTATGTATATGTATATATATGTATATATATGTATGTATATGTATATATATGTATATATATGTATTATTATTATTATTAGGTAATCTACCGGTTAAGGTAGGTTTTTGGATGGATACAACTATCAAATAAACATTTTGTGACTCCCAACCTAGCAAACTAATCTATATCAGGTCCCTCTTCATCTCGGTGTACTTCTTTCCTCCCTTGATCCCGTCCAACATCCCTATCCTGTTCCTACCCTTACCTCGCTTGCCCAACATTCTCCCCTCTATTACCCTCTTCAACATTCCACTACCGCTCAATACGCCTTTCATCCATTTTTCCTGCCTCCATAGGATTTCTCTCAACAAACCCCTCTCCTCCCCCACTATTTCTAGTACTTCCTCATTTGTTTTCCTTTCGGTCCATTACACATTCTCCACATTCTTCTCCACACCCACATTTCAAAAGCCTCCAGTCTACGTCTATTCTCCTGCTTCGGTGACCACATTTCTGCGACGTACATTGACAACACCGCTCCATATCAGAGTTTTTACGAGTCTTGTGTTAACATCCCTACTCAACGTCCCCGTCATCAACTCCCTTCTCCTTGAGAAAGCCTCCTTGCCTAGCGCAATTCTTCTCCTTACGTCCCTACCACTTTGACCGTGTTGGTCCAAAACACTTCCGAGATATGTAAACTTTTCTACATACTCTAATTTTTCCCCGCCTATTTTAATATTTAGCTTAGCCTTTTTCTTTCTGGAAAATCGCATAACCTTTGTTTTATTGACATTGATTCTCATCCCATATTTATCGCACTGAACCTTCAATTCACTCAGCAATGCCTGCAACCCCTTGGCTGACTGAGTAACTAATGCTTGGTCATCAGAAAACCTAACCGATTTTACGAATTCCCCTTTCACTTTCATTCCTACCTCCAGTTCTTCCCATGCCTCTTTAATTATTTCCTCTACATATACGTTGAACAGTACCGGTGACAATGGCCAACCCTGCCTTACACCTCTTCCTAACACTGCCCATCCGGACTCTCCGTTCCCCACTCGCACCAGAGCAGTCTGAGACATGTACAGGTTGCGGATCAGTCTCCTGTCCCTCCAATCCATTCCTATTTTCTGCAATACACGCATTAATTTTTCCCAATTCACTCTATCAAACGCTTTTTCGAAATCTACGAAACAGGAAAAACGTTCTGATTGTATTCTATATTCCTCTCGACTAGTGATCTCATTACTGCAATGGCATCACGCGTACCTCTTCCTTTCCTGAACCCAAATTGATCATCCCCTAAGTAATAATTTGCCTTACTCTCTATCCTTTTGTTGATGATCCTGAGAATAACTTTAGCTGCGTGGGATATCAAACTTATTGTTCTGTAATCCTCACATGACGAAGCCTTTGCCTTTTTTGGAATAGGAACTATCACCGATCTCACAAAATCTTCCGGCCAGATTCCTTCCTCATAGATACTACGAATCAGTCCATGTATGGCCTTCTTCCCACCTTTCCCTAACCATTTCAACATTTCTACAGGAATTTTGCCCACCCCCACAGCCTTATTTGCTTTCATCTCCTTTAATGCCCTTTCTATTTCATCGTCGAGTATGCCTGGACCTAAGCTATCTTCTTCTACGTCATGTTCCTATTCTATGTCTAACCTTGTCGGCCTAAGTTCTTTACCATACAGTGTTTCTATATATTCCTTCCATCTCTCTTGGATTTTTCCTTGTTCAACTATTATCTTACCCCATTTATCTTTAACTGTTAGCACAGATCTTGCCTTCTTACTTCCCGATAATAACTTAACTTTGCTGTATAGAGCACCAATTTCACCCTTCTTCTGTAAACTTTCCATATCCTCGCATTGCGTTTTTCACCATTCTTCTTTTGCTCTATTTTTGGCCCTTCTCAATTTATTGTTTAACTCTTTGTACTTCATTTTGCCTAACTCTGTGTTTACATTTTTTCATTTTCTTCTCTCATCCATCTTTGCAGTCATCTCATCCGTTACCCATGGTTTCCTTATCCTTTTCCCGTTAACGGTTCCTATAGTGTCTTTAGCGGCTTCCAATATCCCTTCCTTGATACATTCCCATTTTTCTTCGATAGTACTGAGTTTTTTTACCGTCATCCATCATTTCCTCTACAGCCTCCTGATACTCCTTCCTCGTTAATTCATTTACTGCTTCTAAATTCCATTTCCTAACCCGCCGACCTCGCCTTATCTTCTTGAAACGAACATTACATTTCATAACAACTAAATTGTGGTCAGAGTCCGCATACACTCCTGGGAAACTGTGCGAATTTATCACACTGTTCCTAAACCTGTGCCTAACCATAATATAATCTAACTGATACCTTTCTGAGTCACCTGGCATTTTCCATGTATACCTACGCCTTTTGTGGTGTCTAAACCATGTGTTAGTGATGATTAACCCCTGTCTCCTGCAGAATTCGATTCCTTTCTCCCCGCGTTCATTCCTCGTGCCTAACCCATAGTCCCCCACCTCACCACCATCTCTTCCTTCGCCTACCGTCGCATTCCAATCCCCCATCACTATCAAATGTTTCCCTGCAGGAACACTCGCGATGATACCCTCTAACTCATCTTACATCCTATCGACTTCTTCCTCCTTGTGGTTTCTCGGTGGCATGTATAACTGAATAATGACCAAGTTCGTCGGCTCTGCTTTAATCTCTACGAGTAAAATTCTATCTGTCGCTTGCTCTATGTTGACTACGCTTCTTCCTACCCCTTTATTTAAAATTACGGCAACCCCTCGTTGGCTCTCGTCCCCGCCGCTCTATAATTATCACTCCAGTAATCCCCGCTATCCTTCCATCTCACCTCGCAGAGGCCTAAAACATCTATGTTACCTCTTTCCATCTCTCGCTTAATAATTTCTAATTTGCCTCTCCTCAACATTGTCCTGACGTTCCAGGTTCCTATTCTAACTACTTTCGCCTTCTTCTGAGTCTTCTGTCCTGCTGAAGTTATTTCTTCCCTGCAAGGGTTTCGTGGGATGACGACCGCGGAAGCCTTGCCTCTCCCGCTGCCGGGCACGACACACGGCCTCTTGGGCCGAGTCCCGTAGTTGCCAGGACTCATATTATCTATAGTGCCCATCATTATATTCTTGGGAATCATAATTGAGGTGGTTTCCCGTTGCCTTCCTCAGTAGTGTTTTTAACATGACACCATCACTTAATGGTCGCCCCACTGGGGTCAGACGCCATTGCAGCCGCCTCACTGAGGAACAGACGCTGCGTGGACTACCTTTCGTCTGGCTCCTAACCTTCGACCTATCTGGCATGGGTGACCCTTCCAGGAGTAATTATTATTACTCCCGCCAACACAGCTCTAGGGGTCATCGGAACACACAAGCCCTTCCACCGCGACAAGGTTGTAGTCCATGGGAGGGATATGTACAATGTATATATATGTATATATATGCATATATATATATATATATATATATATATATATATATATATATATATATATATATATATATATATATATATATATATATATATATATATATGGCGGGTCACGGTGGTCTAGCGGGTAGAGCGTTGGACTGCTGACCGGAGGGTCCCGGGTTCGATTCAAGGCACTTTGGGCACCTGCAGCTCCACCCAAGCTAGTTGATTTTTCGGGTACCAGATCTTCCTGGGAAACCATAACCGGCACAGGGAAAGGAACTGGCCCCCCTACACTGATGTGTGCTTATGGTTTATATGTATATATATATATATATATATATATATATATCTATATCTATATATATATATATATCGGTTAGGTTAGCTGAGGACCAAGCAATTGTTGCTCAGTCAGCCAAGGTGTTGCAAGCATTGCTGAGTGAATTGGAGGTTCAGTACGATAGATATAGGATGAGGGTCAATATTAATAAAACAAAGGTTATGCGATTTTCCAGGAAGAAAAAGGCTAAGCTAAACATTAAAATAGGAGGGGAAAAAATAGAGCCGGTAGGACTGTTTACGTATCTCCGAACGTGTTGGACTAATACGGTCAAAGTAGTAGGGATGTCAGGAGAAGAATTGAAAAGAAGCAAGGAGGCTTTTTCAAGGAGAAGGGAGTAGATGACGGGGACGTTGAGTAGGTATGTTAAGACAAGACTCGTAAAAACTCTGATATGGAGCGTAGCTATGTGCTGGAAACGTGGTCACTGAAGCAGGGGGATAGATTGATAGACAGGACAGAATTTGAAGGGAAGCACACCCTTATATGCTCTGGCATTTTTGGTGCCTTAAACTTGCGGGCTGATGGGAGGTTGCCAGCACTGCCAAATTGCATCCTTACTCGGTTCTTATTCCACGGGATAATGGGACATTCGCTGCGTGCATCCCGAAAAATGAGAGAGTGGAGAAAATGAGTTCTTTACTTCCCGAGAGGGAATGTGTTTCGCCGCTTTAATTTAGGCCACGAGGCGAGACAGTTTGCCTGCGACGTGATCCCCCTCCCCTGCCTCACCTCGGGGTTTCCTTCCTCTGCATTTGCCTCTCCCCCCACCTTCACCCTCCGTCTCCCGTCTCAAATCCCCCCTCAATCCAATTTCCCGACCCCTTCCAACTCACAAAAGTGAAACTCTCTCACTCCGTCTGGGGTTCGATTCGGATTCCGTCTCTCATGGAGCATCGCATTCCTGCGGGAGGAGACATTAAAAAAATATGGCCAGGAAATGAAAAAAATCAAGAGTGACTCGTTACACAAGCGTGAAGTAACACCAGAGGAGCCTCGATATTGATCGTGGACAGCTATCGAGCTGTAGACGATGGAATATTTCAATGCTTCAAGTTTAAAACTTCATAACCCTGTTCGCGCCGAAATAGGGGAAAAGCCTCTGGGATATATATATATATATATCTAGAACTACACCGCAAGCCACCAGCGGTAGGGACAGGGAGTACAAGAGTATTTTCGCGTATATTAAGATTTCCAAACGCTTTTTGAGTAGAACTAAATAAGTTTTGCTTGAAAATGGGCAACTTAATATTGAAATTATAATTATGTGTAAGAAAAAGGTTGATCTATCATTGATGTGTTGATAGGATTAAAATAAATCAAAAGGTATGGAAAGTATTGGAATTCTTCACCAGTAAGAAAGCATAAAAGCAGGAGGGCGTGATTTCGTCGACGTTGGCGCCGGATACCTTGATGTGAGAACAGAATTTTTTTTCAAATCAGCGAAGCATTTAAGAAATAAGGAGATGGGAAGATACGTGAAGAATAATTTGAGAAAGGCAATGATAGAGAGAAATGTACGTTATGAATTGCGGTGGGATTGTCTCTCCTTTCGCGAGAGTTACCGCCGCCATTCCCCTGCAGTGCACAATCACGAAAGGATCCTGTGACGCATTTCGTATAATTTTCGATGCTTCCAGGAATCGCAGTTGTGTTTACTCTGATTCAAATTTAAAGAATAATGGGCGTGATTTCGATATCACTTTGTTAATTCTAGACGTACTTGTATGTTTGAGACCTTGTACTCATCATTACAGTATTTGAATTTTAATTCTCTTGTACCCTCTGCTCTCTCTTCCTTGTTCATATTTGCTTGGTTTACGCACACAGCTCTCTGTATTGTGGTCTTCCTCTAGTGTGTCCTTCAATGCTTGCATTTTTTTCTGCACATATTCATCATGTCAATTTGTGTTTAATTCTCATGTTTCTTTATTCCGCGTAGAGCTTTATACCATCCTTTCTTTCTCTTAATTCCTCCGTATTCATCCATTCTTAATTCCATCAATTCTAGGTTTATATTATTCTCTTCTGTTCTTTTAATATCTATGTTTGTTCCTTAGAGAACCATAATCCTTTACGTCTGCTTATGACTTATATTACATATGTCTTACTTGACCTCTCCTGGGTTATTTGCCTTGAGCTACATCATACGACCTGTAAATAAATTACGAAAAAGAATTTTAGAGCACTTAGCGATCTTCGTAAACCCTGAATTTGTTGGAGGTATCTGACAAGAGGCATTGCTGACATAACGTCCCTGTTCGCACCATTGCCTGTATGAAAACATCAACAACCATTTGAAGTAGCGTCCAAGATAATGAACAAACTTTCACAGGAAAAAGTTTCCCACGTGGTGATCAATCTTCGTGCATCAATTGAAGCAGCTCGCTCCAATTTTTTCCCAGATTTGTTGCCACTACGATAATCTTTCATTAAAAGATCACAATAACAAATTATCAAGAAAAATCTGTACGGGGTAAAATACACACATCATTATTTATAAACATTTGCAACTTTAAATATTTAAAACAAGTGGAGCATTAGAATAAGCCCCTTTCTGAATAAAAGGGGTAAATGTGAATCTTTTAAATCCTGACCCAAAGATCAGCCCTTATTGAAGTAACAGAAGAGGTATTTCAGCTGTTCAGATTTTCTGATAATTTAAGAACGGTAAACACACACCTTACGAAAAACAAATTAAGATTGTCTTTGCACACCTACAAATTACTAGTTTTCACTATGGCATTTCTTGATTATCGATTTGTGCATTTTTTACTTTGAATTCACACAAATGTACAAGGGAAACCTCGTTTAACAGAAATATTAGTCCCAGATTCTTAATTATAAAGCGAAATATTCATTTGGTGAAGCAATTTTTCTCATATATATCGTATATTAATGTAAAATACGATAATGGGTTCCATTAATAAAAAATATGTACCGGGTTTATTAAAAAAAATATACACACGTTGGTTAGTTTCGTGAGACATGGTCATCTTTCCTTCTATCGCGGAAAGAACCAACCTTGCACATGACGACGCTTCAAAGTTCTGTGAAAATGAGGCGCAGCTTTATCATTAAATAAATTGAAGCGCACATAAAAACCACCTTATTGGGACGATGCTTCTCGGTATAAAATGCAACAGTTTTCCATGACCTTCACCTTACCTCTTCTGAACTTGACACTTCTTGAAAGCTCGTGTAGTTTCCGAAAGGTAAACAAACAGGGTTTAAATTTCAAATTGCCGCTTTCATTCATACAGAAATGTATTGGTGTGTTTAACTTGCTTGTGGCCGGGTAATGCATTACCCGCTGATGTAAAATAGGATTGCTTTATCCTTTTATTTCAGAGGAGATCCGTCTCAATTAAAAACCCACTGTTATAGTTAAACCTCAGAACCTCCGAATTTCTTTAAGTTGCCGATAAAGTTTTTGCTGCCTCTGTGCCGCAGCTTGCTGCTTCACTGTCTTACATAACGCCAAGGACGACGATTCTTCTCTTAAACTTCCCGAATCACTCACGGACTCCTTCAACTACTTTTTCTTTGGTTGTTGAGGATCCTGGCGTCTTCTTGATCTGGTCTACAAACAACACTTTCGCCTTTTCTCAAATGATGTCCTCTTTAGTAGTGTCGCACTGCAATTTATTTTCGTATATATTAGAAGCAACTTCTCGGCAATACTGACACTATATAACCGTTATTTAGATATTGTCTCTACCTTCGAAGGAAATATTTTATTCATTTTGTTCTTGAGGATAGTTCAGTTCGAAGATGTAGACCGACTGTATGTGCGTTCTAGAGATCAGTCACTCTAACACCTCGTTCTCGTATTTCAACAATTTTATATTTTAATTCTCTCAAGGCGGTCTTTTTGCGGCGGTTTCTTCAGAATATTTTTTTAAACTATGCTCTAAATATTATACAACTTTGCACAAAAAACACAAATTATGTCTGAACATTAGTTTGAAAAAATGATTAATCAGTAGCGACACTTAGAAGGAGTGCTAGTGGAAGGATTGCTAAACAAAACTTGAAGGAGCAGGTGCGTAGTTATTCCGAGAATCCCCCACGAAATGTTCATTGACTGCTCGAACGGCTAAGTATATACCGTCCCGGTGAGTGAAGTCTCACCTTCACCGATAATAGCACATCAGAAACGCATGTAATTGATCTCCTCGCCACTCAATTTGTGACTTAGCTTTAACCTAGTCAACATTTTAGTATTTCATAGTCTTCGTCATGCAAATTACTCGTCGTACGAGGAGCTTATGAAGTGAGATTCCACAGTAAACATGAATAAAAACTTAAGTAAAACTTCTTTTTATATCCTGCACCCGATTTACTGTAAACCTTCATATAATATGGCTCCTTCTAATATAATTCGTACTGATCTTTCAAACGTTGTAGTGGTTAATGGCTCCTCTCTTGATGAATACTATTCGAAAGCATTTTTCAATTCAATTCTCAACAAGAGTGTTTTGACATATAATACAAATAACCAATTAACATCTCTTTTTCTTTACAACTAAGAGATCTTAGCGCGGGAGAACAATTGGTTTCCTCTACTTTTCTTCGTCGGAACCTCAAACCTGTTGAACTCCCTCCAACCAGAGTTAAAAATTCCTCTTCATAAGTGCACATAATGTTTCCCATTCATTTTTGAAAAAATTATAATTTGAAATATTTAATGTGCTTAACACTTTCAGGCATCACTTTGTGGAATTGTTTGATGTCCACATTGAAAGAGTTTGTTATTTTCCATAGACTTCGAGCGCAGTTTGTAACTTTCCACAAGTTTGTGGAAAATGATAGATTTTTAATATGGACAGAAATATTTAACATTAGTAAATTGGTTAATTGCAAAAATACCACGGTATATTTTTTATATTATGTCCTTTTTTATGAGATCATGCTACTTTTTGAATTTTGGTGTTGGTTAGTATGAATATTTTTTCCAGAGTAAAATGAATTTTTTTATTTCGACTTCGGTGTATTTACTTCATACGAGTAGAACTACGCCTTTTTCACTAATATCATAAATAACAACGCCGCTCTTCTTTCTTTTGTCGCTTGCTAGGATTTTAATTGACATTCGGTGGTTTTCATGCTCCGTAAAATACATGGTGCAGATTTCAGCCATGTCTGCGGGCCTTATCCATCCATTTTATGCTGTTACTGCAATTCCATTTGGAAAGCGAAAAATATTTTTTTCCCCTTATCTCTCTTAATTTCTTTCCTTCACATTCCTTGCAATTCATATTTTCCCTAAAAATTTAATATGGGACAGTGGTGGGGTACGGTTGAATCGTTGTCTCTCATTCGTTGCCAGACTTTATTTCCCTAAGGTGGCGAATGAAATCTTAGTCGATTAAAAAAAATTTGTCCTTTGTGAAACCTATCATGTAAGGTGAAATGGACCGAAAGGAAAACAAATGAGGAAGTACTGGAAATGGTGGGGGAGGAGAGGGGTTTGTTGAGAGAAATCCTATGGAGGCAGGAGAAATGGTTGAAAAGCGTATTGAGCGGTAGTGGAATGTTGAAGAAGGTAATAGAGGGAAGAATTTTGGGCAAGCGAAAAGAGGGCAGGAACAGGATAGGGATGTTGGACGGGATGAAGGGACGAAAGAAGTACACAGAGATGAAGAGGGCCCTGATGTAGATTAGGCTCCTGGATTGGGCTTTGTTTGGAGTTACAAAATGTTTATTTGATAGTTGTAAGAGGATAGGAAAACACATTAAAGGCGAACACAGGACATGTAGGAAAAGCGTAACACGAAAGTGTTGAATAAAAAACTTAGACAACAACACATAGCACAAGAACACATGAGAAGAACACTCACAATAATATCTTGATAATTTCGACGTACTCGAACTCCGCCTTCTTCGGAAGATAAGATATGACTGAGGAAAAGGGTACGTGGTGCAGAGAGAGTAGGGGTCGAGGAAGAGGGGAAAAACAGGTAGTGGGGGAGGGGTGAAGGAGGGGTATGTGGAGGGGGAGAAAGCGGAGCGGAGAACAGGTGGTGGGAGAGGGGTGAAGGAGGAGGTTATGAAGGGGGAAAGGGAGGCCAGAGGGGAGCGGTGATGGAATAAGGAGGATGCGGAAATAGTAACCAGCGACACAGAAAACTAACAATTCATCCACAGATACCACAACACCCATGACCAAGGCATCAACTCACCAAGTCATCATAAGGGCTTGAAAAGCCAAAACCCAGGACAAGGATGACAAAAGGTAATCGGATGAATAAATTATCCCACCACCTCGCAAGAAACAAATCCACTTCCATCCAACCAAGCCCCCCCACCCATTTAGTGTACGACATTGAGACCCGTATGTTGATAGGCTTTACACAGCCATATAAATGCAATTTCCATTGTGTTTAATTTTATAGGGTTATCGGATGGAGGAAGGGATGCTAGCACGGAAACAGTGGTTGAAGGGGGTGTTGTGGTGGGAGGCATGTTTTGGGATGGGAAGACCCGCGGACGGGGAAGAGGGATTACATGAGGGGCGATGATTGTTCACCCTGAGGTTCAGGTGTTCAGGTAAGTTTGATATCCCACGCAGCTAGGGTTATTCTCAGGATCATCAACAAAATGATAGAGAGCAAGGCAAATGATTACTTAGGGGATGATCAGTTTGGGTTTAAGAAAGGAAGAGGTACGCGTGATGTCATAGTGGTAATGAGATCACTAATTGAGAGGAATATAGAATAAAATCAGGACGTTTTTGCCTGTTTTGTAGATTTCGAAAAAGCGTTTGGTAGAGTAAATTAGGAAAATTAATGATGCGTTTGATAGAGTGAATTGTGGAACATTAATGCGTGTATTGCAGAAAATAGGAATGGATTGGAGGGACAGGAGACTGATCCGCAACCTGTACATGTCTCAGACTGCTCCGGTGCGAGTGGGGAACGGAGAGTGCGGCTGGGCAGTGTTAGGAAGAGGCGTAAGGCAGGGTTGTCCATTGTCACAGGTGCTGTTCAACGTATGTGTGGAGGAAATGATTAAAGAGGCATGGAAAGAACTGGAGGTAGGAATGAAAGTCGGAGGGGAATTCGTAAAATCGGTTAGGTTTGCTGATGACCAAGCATTAGTTGCCCAGTCAGCCAAGGGGTTGCAAGCATTGTTGAGTGAATTGAAGGTTCAGTGCGATAAATATGAGATGAGAATCAATATTAATAGAACAAAGGTTATGCCATTTTTCAGAAAGAAAAAGGCTAAGCTAAATATTAAAATAGGCGGGGAGTTAATAGAGCAGGTAGAGCAGTTTACATACTTCGGAAGTGTTTTGGACCAATAAGGGCAAAGTGGTAAGGACGTAAGGAGAAGAATTGCGCTAGACAAGGAGGCTTTCTCATGGAGGAGGGAGTTGATGACGGGGACGTTGAGTAGGGATGTTAAGACAAGACTCGTGAAAACTCTGATATGGAGCGTCGCTATGTACGGCGCAGAAACGTGGTCACTGAAGCAGGAGGATAGACGTAGACTTGAGGCTTTTGAAATGTGGGTATGGAGAAGAATGGAGAAGGTGAAGTGGACCAAAAGGAAAACAAATGAGGAAGTACTGGAGATGGTGGGTGAGGAGAAGGGTTTGTTGAGAGAAATCCTATGGAGGCAGGAAAAATGGATGAAAGGCGTATTGAGTGGCAGTGGAATGGTGAAGAAGGTAATAGAGGGGAGAATGTTGGGCAAGCGAGGTAAGGGCAGGAACAGGATAGAGATGTTGCTTAATCATCTACAGTGAGAAAGCTTAACGAGAAAGCTTAAATCATCTACAGTGTGAGTGTCCTTTGACGTGTTATCTGTTTTATTTTGTGTTCTATTGTGCCGTCCAAAAGTTATATATATATATATATATATATATATATATATATATATATATATATATATATATATATATATATATATATTATTTTCACACATAGAAATAGACATATAAGGAATGGGGATAGGAAAGACATAAAAGACCAACACAGGAAAGGTGGGGAAAGCGGTTTTGAGCAGATCACAAATGTAAAAATATTTTCTTATCCGGGATTTGAACCACGGACCTTCCACTTTCCGGGCGGATGCTCTACCAGTTGAGCTAATAAGGAATTTCAAGTTTAAGGATACGACGAATAAGGATTTTCAAGTTTATATATGTGTTTGGCCAATGTGGCTCGTCTCTTCTTCTGACTATGCGTGCCATGAAACACACCGTTCCTATCCTTTATATTTTCGTATGAATGCTTTTCTGCTATCCTTTCCCCTTCTTGTGTCCCGTCTATTTCTCCTTTGGTGGGTGAAACAGCTCCATAACGCCATCTTTCGGGTAACATCTATCGGAGCACATTGGCGCTTTATAAGATCGCAAGATAAATCAGGTTTCCTTATTAGCTCAACTGGTAGAGCATCCGCCCGGAAAGTGGAAGGTTCGTGGTTGTAATCCCGGATAAAGAAATATTTTTACATTTGTGATCTGCTCAAAACCGCCTTCCCCACCTTTCTTGTGTTGGTCTTTTATGTGTTTCCTATCTCCATTCCTTATATGTCTATTTCTATGTGTGGAAATGATATTTGTTCGCCGTATGGCGGGATTTTCAAGTTTGAATATATATATATATATATATATATATATATATATATATATATATATATATATATATATATATCAACCTGTACATGTCTCAGACTGCTCAGGTGCGAGTGGGGAACGGAGAGTCTGGATGGGCAGTGTTAGGAAGAGGTGTAAGGCAGGGTTTGCCCATTGTCACCGGTACTGTTCAACGTATATGTAGAGGAAATGATTAAAGAGGCATGGGAAGAACTGGAGGTAGGAATGAAAGTCGGAGGGGAACTCGTAAAATCGGTTAGGTTTGCTGATGACCAAGCATTAGTTGCTCAGTCAGCCAAGGGGTTGCAAGCATTGTTGAGTGAATTGGAGGTTCAGTGCGATAAATATGGGATGAGAATCAATATTAATAAAACAAAGGTTATGCGATTTTCCAGAAAGAAAAAGGCTAAGCTAAATATTAAAATAGGCGGGGAAAGAATAGAGCAGGTAGAGCAGTTTACATGTCTCGGAAGTGTTTTGGACCAATACGGTCAAAGTGGTAGGGACGTAAGGAGAAGAATTGCGCTAGGCAAGGGGGCTTTCTCAAGGAGGAGGGAGTTGATGACGGGGACGTTGAGTAGGGATGTTAAGACAAGACTCGTAAAACTCTGATATGGAGCGTAGCTATGTACGGCGCGGAAACGTGGTCGCTGAAGCAGGAGGATAGACGTAGATTGGAGGCTTTTGAAATGTGGGTGTGGAGAAGAATGGAGAAGGTGAAATGGACCGAAAGGAAAACAAATGAGGAAGTACTGGAAATGGTGGGTGAGGAGAGGGGTTTGTTGAGAGAAATCCTATGGAGGCAGGAAAAATGGATGAAAGGCGTATTGAGCGGTAGTGGAATGTTGAAGAGGGTAATAGAGGGGAGAATGTTGGGCAAGCGAGGTAAGGGTAGGAACAGGATAGGGATGTTGGACGGGATGAAGGGAGGAAAGAAGTACACCGAGATGAAGAGGGACCTGATATAAATTAGTTTGCTAGGTGGGGAGTCACAAAATGTTTATTTGATAGTTGTGTCCATCCAAAAACCTACCTTAACCGGTAGATTACCTAATAAAATATATATATATATATATATCTATATATATATATATATATATATATATATATATATATATATATATTCAAACACAAAAATTCCGCCATATGGCGAACAAATATTATTTTCACACATAGAAAATAGATATATAAGGAAAAGGGATTGGAAAACAATTAAAACAAACACAGGAAAGGTGGGGAAGGTGGATTTTATACACATACAGTTAAGAGCCACCACTCTGTGGGAAACTGAGGAATTATATTCAATTCCAGAAACTAACGGAAGGGTGTCGGAGTATATTAAAATAATGAGAATTTTTCTCTTCCAATTTTGTTTTTCCGACGAGATAACTTCATTTTCAAATTAATCGTAAGATCTACCTAAAAATTTTATTTGCCGTATTTAGCTGCATTTTGAGGCATTTGGTCTAATAACAGAGGCCAAGAGTAGTTTTGGTGCCGGAGCTTTTAATGTTGATTTAAAGAACATATGGGGTGCTGAATCCAATTATGACACTAGTTTTTTCCTATCAGCTATAGTTTTCAAGATATAGATATGTTGTTACTCACGTAAAAAATCTTCTACATGATGATATGGGAATATTATATTAATAATAAAACCCACTAAATATAAAGACTTTATTTATTTCTAGGGCTGTTAAATCACTCACAAACACAACAGAATTTTACAATACAATTGAACACAAATACTAAATTTTTTTACTGTAATAAAACAAATTGAAAAGAAAAAAATACATAAAAACATCACTCAACACATCGGAAGCTTCTTTTGCGCGATTTTGTTGAGTGCACTTTGTTCAAACAGTCTCGTTTTAAGCACCAGCAGTAATCTGCCATCATATGGTTATCCCATCTTCCTTGGTAGCGAGCTTCCATTGTTTTTATATCCTGGTGAAATCTTTCACCTTGTTCTTCACTTGTGTCTCGTAAATGTCCAAGAAAATTGTCTAAGTGGCTGTGTAGGTGGTGAACTTTTGTGCTCATATAACATCCCAGTAATTTGAAGTTACTGAGCATATCTAAGCATGTTTACCAGCTCAATATAATTTTCACTTTTGTGATTTCCTAGAAAATTTTTTATGACCTCAACAAATGATATCCAACTAATTTTTTCAATCTCATTCATTGACTCGACAAAAGCAGGATCCTTTGTAAGTTGTCTGATTTGTGGCCCGTCAAAAATACCAGTTTTAAGTTTTTCAATACTTATATGGGGCATCTTTAGTCTTAAGTAGCCGAAGCATGGTCCATCCTTGTCAAGAGCCTTTACAAATTGCTTCATTATGCCTAGTTTAATATGTAGAGGCGGTAAGATGATTTTCTCTCTTTCAACTAAAGATTCAGCAATGATGTTTTCTTTCCCAACATTCAAGTTTTCTCTCTTAGGCCACTCCTTCTTAATCCAATGGTTTTGTCTGTCCCTGCTATCCCAGAGGCACAAGAAACAAGGATATTTTGTGTAGCCACATTGCTGCCCAAGAAGAAAGTTCACCATTTTTAAATATACACAAATCACCCAGCGATGTTCCTGGTATTTTAACTTCTGTAAGACCAATGTTATTGTATCGTATTCTTCTTTCATTTTAGTTGAATGAGCGATTGGTATTGCGCCAAACCTGTTACCATTGTGAAGAAGTACACATTTAAACTACGCTTGGAGCTATCAATAAACAAACGCCAATCACTGGCATCATATTTTGATAGTAGTCGCATTTTTTCCAAAAGACCCTTAACGTCTAAGCAAAATGTAAGATTGTCTTCTTGAGTAAAGAAGGGTAGCATATCCTTTTCCCTTGTGCGATAAAAACTTATTTTTGTCCCGGGTTGCAGTAAATTCTTTTCATGCAGTCTTGATGCTAGTAGTTCGGATGCTTCCTTCGATAAGTTCAGTTCTCTAGCAAGATCGCTTAGTTCATCTTGATTAAATAGTTGAGGAATTGTTGATACCCCCTCGTAGTCACTGCCACTATCGTCAATAGAATGAGAAATGTTTTCAAATAACTCAAATTCTTCCTTAGATATATCTGGTAACGTCTGAAATATTGGGATCGGTATTTCTTCTGAATGGGGTACCGGGCGTCTAGCTGAAGGCAAATCTGGATATGTCCACTTGTGGCGATTTTTTCGATTAACTCCCGAAATATTTACTATGCCAAAATAACAGTCGTTAATATGGTTCACAGGTTGTCTCCACACCATTGGCACACCAAATTTTAGACTTTTTCTTTGTCCTGTTGTCCAATGCCGCAGATGTTCAGTACATTTTTTACACAAAAAATGCAGTGCCCATGTTTTATCTTGGTCACCAAGCTTAACACCAAAATTATCCCAAGTATGCACGTTTCACAAAGTCTGTAATATTTTTCCTATTTTATTTTACCATATATTCCCATGTATACTTATAGATTTATTTGACTTTGAAAATTATTTTCCGAAATATATCAAATGAGAAACAACTAATCGTAGGATGTGCCATATCTAAAAATGTAAAGCTGTTAAATAAAAACGGATTTCATATTTGGCTTCAGCTCTACAAATATAGTTAAAATCAACACAAAGATTTCCGGCACCAAAAAAATTTTTTTTGTAGGCCTGTGTAATTAATGTGTTCCCTATCGTAAGAGTGGGTGGGCGGAAGATTCGATGGAAGAGAAGAAGGGGGCTTGGGATTGAATTGAGGGGGTCGGCTGGAGAGTAGATGGGGGTTGGCAAATTTGGAGAATTTCTCCCTACGATCCGACGAATCTTTGGCATGCATTCTGATCATTATATTTAATGGCGAATGAAGTTCGATATCGGTTTCCAAATATAGAAAAGAATATTCCCCACTATTCCGTTCTCCTCCCTCGCTGGATTGTCGCGTGAGCACCTGCCTGTATTGGTGAGTTTGCATCTTGGCAGTCGCGCGCGAGATTATGGGAAGGGAACCAGGGAAAGAAGAGTGGTTGGGGGTAATTCGATCGAGAAAATGGAATGAGGAGGAGATGGCGGCATGAGAGAGTTCAGGCCGGGTGGGCTTGTTCGATATGGCGATATAATAAGAATTTTTCGATATAATTTTCATATTCAAACCGATGAGCATGAGTAGTCGTGGGTTGACATTTATGGTAGATATGGACGACATGGTCGATATTGCTATGTTTGTGATGAAGTTCATGTAGAATGTGAACGATATTTGCTGTATTTATGAAATGACTTACTATATACCAACAATTTGGATAATAATGAGCATGCAAATTGTATTCATCACAATGTGCGTAAGAATATCGCCGATGGACAGTATGGATTTTGAGAGTTGAGGCTTGTTTGATTTTGATGGGCAACATGGTCGACCAACGTCAAGGTTGACGCATGTTTCGACTCTTCATTAAAAATCGTCGTCTCCGCAATATTTATTTAATATCGACGATCGAAATTGGGAAATGAAAAATGTCCAGTCCTAACGGGAATAACGTGGAGAACGGTGAAGATTGTCGAAGCTGTTTCTCTAATTTTTGCGATGAGAAGAAGGAGTTTTGCCCTCTTGCTAAGTTTGTTTGTTGTTTTTCAGTAATTCGGCCCCAAGACTGTGAACGTTCTGCTATTCAGCAGACATTTCCTCGTGTTTAGTTTCTCTTTTGAAGGGGACCTCATGCCTCACAGCGTATACATTTCGCCCCAGAGTTGCAATTACTTCCGTCGTTGGACGCCCTGGAAACATGCTAGCCGAACGCGAAACCCTCCTGCTCTGGAAGGAAGTGCATCGGACTTAACCATTTCCGAAGCCAATGAAAGGTTTCCATCGGACTAAGGTGAGGAAAGTAATTGGCTCAAGGTGATTATTGAGACCAAAAGAAATGCCGGTTTGACTGTACTTATTCCATCTCTTATATTTTGAAATTTAAGTGGAATGTTAAATTAAAAAAAAACCATATTCTGTTATGAATCTACACATTGTTTAGAGAATATTGGAACCCGCATTTTTATCAAATGTGCTTTGATCTGGAGAATTTGTCTCAGTGTTTCACGGCTCTAGTCTTATTCCTTGGTCGGTATTTGCGTTTCTTATATCATTTTAATGGAATACTGTCTTTGTTATACACCTGTCAATGGAGCTCATGCAAAACAAATAGATTCTTAAGGTCATTGTCTTTTATTCTTAAATCAAGGCCTGGAAAGACTTAGGCCTATCCTTGGAAACAAAGAAAGTCGATTTTTTATCTCTTAATCCATGGTCAGCGTTTCACTGAGATACTTTGTATTTTTTTAAATAATCTATTTCTATGTTATCATTACATTAATTGGAAATACAGGTATAAAATTAAAATGGGAGCATTAAATACCTAAAAATCTTCATAATACGTATAAGAGACCAATGTAGAGGACATGAATACAATTTTAGCATGCAGGAAAAACAAAGCTAAATTAAAATCCGTAAAATTTGTAATGAAGAAAATACTAAAAAATTAATTTAAAACTACTTATAAGTTGCTAGTATTTCTCTCTTCACTTTTAAAGACGGGTTTTGCAATTCGTTTATTTCGATGTATTCAAGGTGAATAACGGGACTACTGGAACAATCGAACGCTAGGCAAAAATGTACGATCGATGGACATACAATATTATGAACAATCGTTCGCTCAGTCAGTCTGTCAAATTTTTAAAATTTTAGATACAGTTTGCACCAAGCTACAGAAAAAAATTGGACAAATATTACTGCTAATCGAACAAAAGCCTTTTTTGAAACACTGTACAAAATGTATTTTCATTCTTCAATATATTTTACCATTTAAAGTATCTATTAAAATATGGATTTTAATTTTATGATCAAACGCAGATGCGGTAGATTTGGAATCCAAGCTGCACATTCAATTTGGTCATGATAATAACGTTTAATAACAATACTTCGAAAAGCACGCAGAGATGATTCCGCAAAGTAGAATAATGAGCAACGAATATTTGCTTTGCTAGGAAATAATGTGGAAAACTTGTCTCTCTAAACTCTCCGCTCGTGACTCATTGACCTCGCGGTTTTGAGGCTTTGCATTATGAGTGATGAAATGATTGAGCAGTCGCAGATGAGTGACAGTAATGAGTTATTAGATACGTTAAATGAGGATAAATAAAGAAAATTGGTGATATGGATACTGATATGGAAAAGCGTAGAGATAATACAAGGACGGAGGACTGGAAATGTGCGATAAACGCTGAAGCGAGGAAAATGAAGAAAATTAATATTTTAGACCACGAAAATGATAGCTATAAGCTTAAAATTACACCATAGAATATATTTTCTCTGGAGGAGTAAGCATCGTTAAAATGGAAAAACAAAATATAAGGATGGACTTATTCCAAATTCATTTCTACTAAAAGCAAGATGAATACGACTGGGCGAGAAAACATGCAAAATCACCCAAATTCCAATTCCTCACTTTGATGAGAAACAGGTCGGTAAACACTCCTTTTTGAGCCTGAATGAAATTTAATAGTACGCGAGGAAGGAAGAAAACTAGACTTTTTGGCGGCATAATGGTACGTAATGGGTGCGAATACCTTAAGGGGGAAAGTAATATACGATAGAAAAAAGAAAGTTGTAGTGGTACGCAGTATATAGTAGTTTTTTTGGAAACCCCTTATAACTTCGGTTAAAAAGGTATGTTTTCGCTGAATGAATGGATTTCCACATTGGACGAAGGAATTTTCCCATTTTCACAATTTTAAAAAGAAATCCGAAAGAATACCTATGAAAAGGAGATATTACATGCATCAATACTTTCCCTTAGACGCAATGTTGTTCGAGTTCTCCTTTCCTTTAGACCGATCCAAGTTTGAGGCTTTATTGGAGCTATAAGTAAATTTTAGAGGCCTAATAATTTCCTGGTACGCGCTCTTATGGTAAAAATAACCCTGCGATTTTAATTGTTTTTATAAAAAGTATGAGGAAAGGCTTTGTAAAAATAGTTTTATTTTTGATGTTTTGCTACAATGACTCAGACATCTTCAAAGTAAATTCCTCGAGCGTCGACACACTTTTTCCAGCGGTTTTTTCACTACTCGAAGGCCCCCTGGTAGGCGAATTCCGGGTGATTTTTCAGGTTACGCGTGCAAGCTTCTTTGACGGGACTTAGGGTCCCATGGGGGTTACTTTGAGGGAGTATTCACTTTTAGGAATTAAAAATAGCCTTTTGGTGCCAAGCTGGGACTGTAAGGGTGTGGGAAATCGTGGTGGCGCTGTTGCAGGTCTTCACAAGCTGACGGTCGACTCTGCTCGTGGTCGCCCATGAAGGTTTTGCGGACGACTTTATCTAAGATCTTTCGCATCACCAAATATTCATTGATAATATTGTGCACTATCATCTTATCAATACCAATACTATTTGCGATTATGTGCACACTTAACCGACGGTCTGAATTCAGCACCTCACGCGAACGTCAGAAAAAAATTGCTACCGATACTACTTATAAAAACCTTGTACAACCTTTGTGATATTGGAGGATAAAATTTTTGAATATGGCTGTTTTTTGAAAAAATTAAACCCAAAAACTACCCATCAATATTATATCGAATATTTTGGTCCCCGAAAATACATAGCCTCAAGATACATCCCAAAAACCTAATTCTTTGATTCAAAAGCTTCCTCATTACTCAATATATTCAAATAATCTTCTACTTCAACCCCAAATAAAGGGTATTAAGATGTGTCCTGGTCTGGTTTTCCATTTATTAACATGGTTCATTTATAAATATGGTTCATATTTATTTCCAATATCAAACTCAACACGAATAATTACACTTACGTCTTGGTTTGGTACCATCCTCCTTAGAAGAATTAGTTGCTATTTCATCATGAACGCCTTCAAGAGTTTAGCTACTTCTCTCTTCAACGAAATTATTCCTTTCCGTGAGATTATCAAAGGTAATGGAAGACGCCAAACCACATGAAAGATGTCACGGGAATACGATCCGCGATACATATGAAGAGTCAAGTTTCTCGTATGAACTTAAACTGCAACAACAAACTTTTATTGTGAATTTTCTAATAATCAGTGTTATTGGTTATTTATGGATGAATTGACCTTTGTTTAAAAATGTATATAGAGTCTAAAGATCTTTTTTTATAAAATAAAACAGTTTCTGGCGTAACTTGGTGGAAAATCTTCATACTGACTTTTTCATAAATAAAACCACTTTACCGAAAATTGACCATCAAATACCGACTTGCATCAACAAACATCTACTTCAGTAGCCAGCGGCTACCCCTCAGAGTCATCCCTAAGTACGTGAACATCAAGTGCAAGAGCACGTCTTCGGCTGGGAGATTCGCAGAAGCAGCCGCGAAAAGAGTATGGATTAAAAGAGAGCTTCACGAATGGTATGTCAAGAGAGACTCTATCTCTCATTACCTCTACATACTATATAAAGAATTGACTAGCTCTCTCCATTGGGCTGAATGGATCACTTTGGATGATAAAGTCCGCCAGAGAGCAAGTGAGATCATCTTCAAGAAAAAGAAGGTTATCTCCAGAAAGCTAGTTGCCCTGACCCAAGACAAACAACCAACGATGGCTCCATATGTTTTCATAGACAGAGTGGTTAATTTTTCCAAACATTCTTTCAATCCTGAAGAACTTAGTTTACTGAACAAAGAGCTGAAATATTGCCCAAATATTCCCATTTCGATTCGTGATTTGAAAAATCTAGCCGTCGATTCAGATTTAGCCCTTCGGAAAGATGTCTCTGGTGCGAAAGAACGCATAGCCTCACAGATTCAATCCTTTGTTTCCAACATGCCATCATTTAATAAAATTCTAAAAAACTCAAAAGACTACAAAGCATTGTTGTCAATCAAAGGCAGGATTTCGGAAAAAGACCTTAAAATATCCAAAGCATACAAAGGTAACGCAGTAGTTGTGCTGGAGAGAAGTGACTGCATAAAGAAGTGTGAGGATTTCATCTCGAACAACAAAGCAATAGTTTTAACTATGGACCCCACACCTGAATATCAGGAAGTGTGTAAAGCTTCCATCAACTCATGTGAAGTGATAATAAGCCCCACGGAGAAACGCAACCTAATACAAATTAATCCATCAGTGCCCAGATTTTTTTGGTTTGCCAAAAATCCACAAAATCAGTGAAAACAATCTGTGTAGCAGTGTTCCAATTCGGCCTGTGATTTTCAAATGTTTTGGCCTCTAACCACTTATGAGCTTGTAAGTTAAACGTCTTATTCAAAATATTTTCCCCGAAATACGGAATAAAAAATTCACAAGAACTTGTGGAAGTGTTGTCTAAAGAAATAGTAACCCCCAAGTGTATAATGGTATCATTTGATGTCACAAATTTATTCCCCAGTGTTCCAAGATCAGAAGATCTGAATCTTGCGGAAGTTACCCTTGTTAATGCAAGGGTTCCAAACGCAGTGTTATTTGAATTGTGTTCCTCCCTAAAAGTGCGTGTAGAACAAAACAGTTTCGTGTTTAACGGCAAAATATATCAACAACAATACGGCTTAGCAATAGGCTCTCCGCTTTCCCCGCTACTAGCAGGCATTTTCTTGGACAATTTTGAGCTAGTAATGTTTTACTCAGAGCATCCCCTCATCAAAAATATCCTCTGTTGGTTTCGATATGTCGATTTTTATTCGAAAATTCGTCGTTTCGTCGAAAATTATCCTCTTTCCAAAACCTGATAAAAACCCTTCTGATATCCTTAACTACAGACCCATTAGCCTGCTCCCCTGCATGGGCAAACTCCGAGAAAAATGTATTTTAAACAGGCTGCAAGAAGAAATCTCGGCCTTAGACCTGATCAGACCTGAGCAAACTGGTTTCCGTCGTCACCATTCCACGACCCAGCAAATTACAAGATTGGTTGACAGATCACTTTCGGCTTCAACATTCACAAGCACACCCAAGTAGCCTTCCTTGATCTCCAAAGAGCCTTTGACAAGGTCTGGCACGCTGGCCTGATACATAAACTGCTCAAAACTGATGTATCAATGTATCTAACTATCCACTTTTTTCTTACTAACCGCACGTTCTTTGTAGCTGTTTACAATGCCAGATCAACTACCCGATCCATCACAGCAAGCGTCCCTCACGGAGCCATTCTATCACCCGTTCTTTTTAACTTTTTCATTAACGATCTCCCCTCACACCCAAAAACTGAAAGCTACCTCTATGCGGATGACACTGCTATAGCATCAACTTCCTTCGACCCAAATCATGCTGCAGAAAATATCCAAGAACACTTAGACAGCATAGAAAACTGGATGAGCGAGTGGAAACTTACCTTAAACCCAATAAAATGCATCAACGTCAACTACGCCAGAAAATGGAAGAAACCTAACAACACCCCCATTTACTACGGCAAGGAAAAGATCCCCCAGGCATCATCTGTCAAATTTCTTGGTGTACAACTGGACAAGAAACTCACTTGGCAAGCACACACCCAATATGCACTTAACAAAGCCAACGTGGCCTTTTTCTCAATCTATCCCCTCATAAAGCGCACGAGTCCCCTCCGACTTCTTACTAAGGTACTTCTGTTCAAATCCATGATACGACCTATCTTAACCTATGGTTATCCAGCCTGGGGATCAGTAGCTGCAAAAAACCTGAACAAACTGACACGCTTTCAAAATAAAATCTTGCGAACTCTTACTAACGCCCCTTGGTTCATCCGAAACTCAGACATTCACAAAGACCTCAAAATACCAAACCTACCAACCTATCTAAGAGACCTAGCCCTGTCATTTCAGCAAGCAATGGGAAATACTGGTAACCCTCTCATAGAACCTTTATGGGACTATTCTGATAATCCCCATTTTAAATACAAACGTGCAAAAACAAGTCTAAATGAATCCTAATAATCACCAAATAGTATACTCGTTAGCTTAATTTCGTCCTTAAGCCACTTATATCACACAACCGTTTATCAGCATAGCTGGGTATCGGTGTAAAATGCGCCAAACGGCGCAGTGCTCAAGCATCAGTCAGTCAGTCAGTCATTTTTACCTGATGATGTTATGCTATAGCGAAACCTGGGTCGTAAAAATTAAAAAGTTTATGTGGAAAGGTAGTGTTTTGATTGATGAAAACGTCAGATCTTAATTTAGAGTTAATATTTGTCTACATGAAGGCTATATCACGATTTGCAATTAATTTTTGTTTTAAACCAATAAGTTTCAGTGGGCGTGTGTAGCGCGTGTGCAAATAATTAATTTCACACAGTTATTCGCCTCTATTTAAGAAAAAAAAGAATTTCTGTGATATTAAATGAATTTAACTTGATTGCATAATTTTTACTTTATATAAAACATTGTTTTTTCTGTTTTAGAAAAGGGTTAATATTATTTAAAGCTCATAATAAAGTAACGAAAAGAAGTGTTCAATGATCATTTTGGATGACTCATTCATGAAGAATCATCTGAAACCAGTTATATATGATTCAAACGTGATAAATCATCAAAATTAATCATCCATTAGGAACGAAAATTTCATTCTAGCTTCTAATTCTCCTCAATTTTTATCAATTGGATTCCTCTAACGAAGCGTGCCGAATTAAAACCCTGTTCCTCGCCCCATCGCTGCTGAATAGTAAAAATTGAATCTAGAGATAATATTCACGTCAGGATTTATGACCCTGTTCTTGTCCTACTGTGCTCCTCACCCCAGTAGTTCTTTGAACATGCATTGACATCAAACAACATCATTTGAAGCACATATCAATTGTGGAATTTCTGATGACCTTTGTACTACTTTTGCTACGTTTTTCTACGAATTTTAAGAGTTAATAAATTACTGGATTTGATGAAACATTCTTCAGCGGAAGCGTAATTGAGCCTGTACTTGTTAAATACACTAAAAAATTTAACTCTAATGATTAAAATGCAAAATTTTTAAGAAGAAAAATATTCTCTAAGATCTCTTAAAGAATCGGTAGAATGGATCATGAAAATTAACACGGCTCCATTTTTACAGATATTTCGATTTTTAGTTGAAATGGAAATATTTTGGGGATTCCTAACATCCTAATCGCAAAATATCAAGCGAACGAAGAGAAAGTTTTCCTCACAAATGTATTAAATACTCAACCAGCTGTAAGTCATTGTGCCAAACTGTAATGCCATTCCTGAACCTTAAGTATTTTTGTGACTGACCATCAGCCAATATCGCTCTCATTTTTTCTCTAAAATACTCTAGAATAAATGCAATCCCTTTCCCGTTTGCATTGCATCTCCAATCCATTTGAAGGCCTCTTTTAATTCTCCCACCGCTCATAATCTCTGCTCTTCTTATTCCACCGCACATACATTCAAGTATTTGCTAACATTATTTTCTGCATTTACGTTTTCCGGACGTATGTAGGCGCGTGGTGCCGTTATCTCGCAGAAATCCAAGAGCCATTCGAAGCTCCGAAAGAGGGAATAGCGAGGATTCCGGCGGCAGTGGTGACGTGACGTGGGAATATCCTCCGGGCCATCCCGTGAAGGCCAAACCCAATCCCCCTTTCCCTCCCCCCTCACCCTCGTGTTACCGGAAAAATACTGCACCCTTCCTCCACCTCTCCTCTCCTCGATGCGCTCAGTAACCGTGTCTGTCCTTGTGCGTGCGTGTGTGTGTGTGATATTTTGTGGTTGGAAGCGTAAGTCGTGGTATCTCCCGATCGGATTGGGGCGCGGTGCCGGGAACCAACCGTGGCCTTCTCTCCCGCCCCTTTCCCTCCCGGCCCCGCTATCAAAAACTCCGTGACGATCGTTCCTCTCGGTGGAGGGGAGTGGAACTTGGCGAAGACACTCCATCGATCGCCGGGAAATATATCCGATGTTCCGGCGTCCGACCCCGTTCACGAAACGGAAGTTTCGTGAACGGGGGTGGGGGGAGAAATTTGGGAGGGGTGTGTAAGGTTTGAAGGACAAACGGATAAATGGGTGAGGGAAAAATGGCCTTAGTTGGGGAAAAACATTCCTTTGAGGTGAATGTTCGGATTCGTGGATGCCGTTTGGTAGTTTAATCCCCAGCGTAATTTTATGTGGAAAATTTTAAATAAAACATCCAATAAGGGGTATGTTAAGCATCATGGAATATAGTTCAGAGGAATATGTAATAAAAGTCAACTGGAGGCATAATGAAAATCACCAGATATTAATAAATATAATAATTGCCTCTCCAGTCCGCTAGACTATTTTTTATTTGCACATATTAATTGTAATTTTATATATTATTAATTTGATTTAATTTAGTATTTACCATGGCGTAAATAATTGTAGTATTTTATTATACGTTAGTTTTAATCAATGCCTTCAAAGTTATCACTCGATTTTTCCGGTTTAAGAAAGCTCTTACTATATTCATTAGATGAAGAACGCAATGTATTTATCCACTGTTTTTTATTTTGGTACTTTTCAACACTTGGGCGTCATCATTAGGTACCTGATACTGACGCCATCAGGTACCAGGTGAATAAATACAATGTGCTCTTCATTTAATGAATGTGAACTTCTACAAAGTTGAGCCAGAAACAATTGCTTACAAAGGTGTTATTGAATATTAATTGTAGTGTGTAGTTGTTGTAGTTTTAGTGTTGTAGTACGTATGCTGTTCATAGAACCGGTAAAGAAACTTTGATCTTTGGAGGCCTTCTTATGTATATACATATTACATTAGATGATTAGATATTCTATTAGATATACTATATGACATTAGATTATGAGATATTCTGTTGGAAAATGTAATCTGACAATTTTTAAGAGAAGTAAATGAACCAAAGAACCCCGGGGACTACGCAGTTAGGTTATGTACTATCGCAATCTTTGAATTATTGTAGGTGAGTCATATGCTATTATAATCGCTGGCGTCATGAACAAACCACAGGTTTATTTAATCTGTTTTCTGCAAAATGATTTGACGGGTTAACTCAGCTAAGAAAAGGAAGCATCTATCATAATATTGCGTTTTCGGTGCGGGACGGTATAATGTTACGACCGAGAGGACATTTAAGGGTAATTCTTTTGATATTCTACTTTTATTGAATTTAAAAAATGATCTGATATCGACAGCAACTTCAAAATTTGCACCAACATGGAGTAATCAACAGCGCTATCCTGTGAAATAAAGGTAAACTAAACTTGGCCTCATATTCATGCTGCACGAATCTTGGTGATAATTACCGACGATAGGGAAATTTTATGGGACGATTGGGAGCCGACGGAAAGGGATTGGAGGTGCGGGTGGCACTGGGATTGATTCAAAATAACGGAAGTTGGAGTAGGGCGGACTTCGGTGGAGTCGTGTGCAGCTTCGGAGTGGTCGGGGCCATACATTGTCCGCCATTACTACATGCTAACTGAAATTGTTCTCTTTTAATTTCAATTTATGCGCCGTGGAAAACTTACTGGGATCTCAATTTTTGGACTTTAATAAACATGAGCACTGACCACAGTAATGACAAGCAGCAGGACGTATGGAGTGCACTATAAGGACAGCGGGACGTATGGTGAGCTCCCGTTCATTGAAATGTGGTCAAAGCTTTTTTCAATGCACATGAATTGGAAAACACAGTGCAAACTATTGGAAAGGAAGCTACGATATTATAAAATGAGATCGCTAGATGCTGAATGAAAATACTCGGAACCCTTATGGTATGGAGCATCTCACATGCTTTGTGGTGTCTGCATGAATTCAGAGACTAATTTTACGTTATCATGAAAATTAGCGAGTCAGTATAATGTCACCCTACCTGTTTTCAATAAAATTTTCGAATTTTTAAATAAACATTAACCTAAAAATGAGCATGTCAAAACCTTATACAATTTTTAACCATGGGTGTCGGAGTTAGCCTGATGCCCCCGTCCGAGTTTTTGGGCTTAGTTTATTGAAACTACAAATTGGCCACTGATTAGCTGAACGGGAAGTGGCAATATGTCTCTCTCTCGCTCATATATATATTTATATTATAAAATTATATCTTTTCTCTATTTATTCGATTGAATAAGTAGCGGTAAACAGATCACTCAAAATATTTCCTTACACTAAGCATTTTTTCAAGAATTCGAAGGCGCGTAAAAATATAATATCCAGTTTCATTTAAATCAATACGCCACCATTGATCGATCCAACCACCTTAAGACTCAGGAAGGCGTAAATCTACGCAGACAAGCTACATAGCGTCGTATCAAATTATCGCAGGAATGGTGCCCTATCATGCAAGGGCATTATCGTGTGTGCCTCGCTGCTTTCCATGAAAAGAGCGAGGACCTCCTCGAAAGCCCATGGGCAATAGGTTTAGTTAAATACTTGCCATAGGTTCTAATATAATCAGTAAAAATATGTTCCCTAAAGTCCCTAATCCATGCTCGAATAAAATATCCCTTATGCTTTTATTTTGATAACGTTATATTTATTTGCGGAAGCGTTGGGTCAGTGGAGCAATGGACTCTTTTACAGGTGACACGGATTGCATTCGGCGGAATGGTAGCCTAGTGGGCTAGGCGTTCGGCCTCTGTCCTTAGCGTACCTTATTTGATTTCGCAAGGTGCCTTACCCGTCCAGCTTTAAATCATCGCTGCATTAATATACGAGTATATATCATGTCGATACTATGTGGTTATCAGCAATTTATGGGAAGACACAGACTCCCTTTATTACTTTGTATACGTGCATATGCGACTCAACATTCATCATTATATCGATCCGTCAAACCGACTTTCGGGTGAATGACTAATCATATCAAATATTGGTTTTTTCCTTTTCCGACTGTTTACGTATTTCTGAGTTGGATAGACCGATATTTCTTTCACATGCCAGTTTTCAGGGAATAATTAAGAAGGCCGGAGGCTTAAGAAGCATCTAGAAGGTCGTTGGTTAATATTCTTAAATAGATTTATTTAATATGCGAGTGGAGTTGAGGAGGGAACTTAAGTTTTGTACTCTCCTTATGATGTCCGAAAATGATTCGTAATAAGTATAATTATACGCATAAATCAAAAATGGAAAGCCTACACCTAATGCGGAAATTTGATAATCGTTAGCTACCTCAGCATGACTGCTAATACCATCTATTTTCTTGAAGGGGGTGAGTAAAATTATTTAAATCTCAGTGTCTAATTTACTCCACTTCGAATGGGAAAAATCACAACGTTAAATTCATAATTTGCTATTTAGTTAATTAAATAAATACTAGGGCACTGTGGTTCATTTTTTAAAAACGGCACTCGCAAATTATGACCATTAACTATATTTTACAGTGCTTTAATAACAAAACCTCATTTTTTGCAACTAAGATACAGTTTCTACAAAAGAGAATACCTAATGGCTACCAATCCTTTTATTAAAAGATCTTGGTTCGCACTAATATGATATTTACTATTTTTGCACCAATTTATTTTAAAATGTAAAACCTCGATAAAAAATACAAATTATGTACTGCCAGATGTCCTTATTTAAACTTTTTCATCTGAACTAGTTTGATAAGAATTTTTTGTCGGGGAAAAGATCACCTAAGCTATACTGATTTTTAAAAGATTGACATCCTTATACAAGCATTATTAATTAGCCAATACTTTTAATTTAATGAATGAGCAAGAAATAAATAAGTAATTAAATTTCAATACTTTAAGGTTGTTTAAAGTACGTAGTATGAGTTACTGGTACATTTTAATTTTATGTATTCTATTATTGAAATAGTACCCTGAAAGCCACTGCTAGGGTGCGTGGCAGGGGGTGATTACACACCCGACTGCTTTTGACCAAAAATACAACTACTAATCCTGGAACGGCTAGTGTTTTGGTGGTGTGTCCGACAATCCCTAAATGAATGTAAATCTTTTTTTTTATAAAGAAATGCACTTGGAATTTTACCATGATCAAAATGTTTTTTCTCAGACGATGAATCAAATTTAACATGGCATGGTTTTTGCTGGATAATATAATAACTTACCGTATCAAATCAAATGAGTTCATATTTACAATCACCTAAATTTAGTAAAAGGCAGTAGCAACATTTCGTCCTCTTTTCTTTTAACTTGATTAATGCCCCAAACATACCAAGCAAGTAAAATTATTAATTAAATTAATAAATCCTATATTTGAATATGCTTTCTTTACAAAATTTAAGTACATTTGTTTTGCCGTCAAGGCCACAAATTTTATTTTTGCTGCAGATTGGAAAATTCTTTAGTGCAACCATATGAGGGGAATATCAAGTTACCCTCATGAAAACTTAGAAACACCAATATATGCATCGCGAGACAATGTTCTTAGCACTCTTTGTCTGCGCAAAAAATAGAGTAGAATAAGGGGGCTATTATTTGAGTAAGGTATTTCATATGGCTTTCTGGGTTATTTGTTTTACCATGTGCACGTATACTTTACTTGTTGGCCTAATTTTTGGAGAGCACGGAGGGGCACTTGGGTCATGTATGCGAATTTTCCCGGTGGTGGGCAAGCCAGGGAAACTAATCACCCGTGGCGGGGCTGAGGGCGTAGGTTGGCGGTGGAGTTGGTTCCTTAGTGTGTCACGTGTTCAGTGTTGACGAGCGAGACGACCGCCAGCGACTACGTAAAATTTACGAGTGCTAGCCACCCTGAGTTTTATGAAAACAGATGTTCACCGTTGCCCCGGTAACCATTCCAATGGGTCAGAGGTAACTTCCAGAAGAAGCATCTATAAGGGGAAATGAACTTCCTCCTTTGTTCTTGGTTTGTTCTGCTGATGATGTAAAGAATCCTACGCCTAGAATTTTACACTATCGTCCTATCATATGGGTGATTAATCCTCAGAAAAATAAACACGAGTCTTGCCTGAAGAAGGCCTCACAGAAAGCCGAAATAAAATATGTGTCCCTTTACGTCATATCTATTTTATTTTGTATTCTATTGTGGCCGTTTAAATGTTATATTGCTCTCGTGAGTGCTTCTTATTCACCTATATATATATATACATATATATATATATATACTATATATGCTATATATATACTATATTCAAATACGAAGTCCCGCCAAACGGCGCACAAATGTTCATTCAAACATAGAAATAGGTATAAGGAAAGGAGATAGGAAAATACATAAAAGGCGAACACAGGACATGTGGGGAAGGCGGTTTTTGAGCAGTTCACGAATGTAAAAATATTTCCTTAACCGGGATTTGAACACCGGACCTTTCACTTGATGGGCGGAAGGTCCGGTGGAAGATTTGGTGGAAGGTCCGGTGCGTTTCATGGCACGCATAGCCAGAAGAAGAGACGAGCCACATTGGCCAAATACACATTCAAACACGAAATACCCGTACCTATCCTTTATGATGTTGTATGCTTGCTAATCTACTGTCAATTCTCCTCTTGTGTTTGTCAATTTCTCCTTTGGTGGGTGTAACAGCTCCCTAACGCCATCTTCTGGGTAATAATTCGGAGCACTTTGGCGCTTTATAAGATCGCAGATTTCAGTGTGAAACTACCTTTTCTAGATAGCTCAGGTGGTTAGAGCATCCGCCCGGTAAGTGGAGAGATCTCGTGTTCAAGTCTAACTCGAGGAAAATATTTTTACATTCGTGATCTGCTCACATCCGCTATCCCCACATCTCTTGTATTCGTCCTTTATGTGTGTTCCTTTACCATTTTCCTTATCTCTATTTCAATATGAATGAATATATATGTATATATATATATTTTTATATATACGTATATATATATATAAACCATAAACACATTAATCAACCCGAAGGTCGGTTTTGTATGTGATGGCAGAGTTTACCAAGTACTAAGCCCGACGGCGTGTACTGGATGGATTCACACATCAGGCTAGGGGCCCAATTCCTTTCCCTGTGCCGGTTATGGTTTCCCAGGAAGATTGGGTATCCGAAAAATCACACAGCTTGGGTGGAGGTGCAGGAACCCTGGAGTGTGGAGTGCCTTGCCCGGGAATCGCACCCGGGACCCTCCGGTCAGTAGTCCAACGCTCTACCACCTGGACTACTGCAAGACATACATACACACACACACACACACACACACAAGCACACGCACACGAGAGCGAACGCGCACGCACACGTACGCACACACGCACGCGAGGGCAAACGCGCACGCACGCACCTCCCCCTTGCTTTCTGCCCGCGTTCATTCCCCGTGCATAACCCATAGTCCCCCGCCTCTTTACCACCTGTTCCTTCACTTACCGTCGCATTCAAATCCCCCATTACTATCAAATATTTCCCTGCAGGAACACACGCTATTATATCCTCTAACTCATTGTACATCTTATCGACTTCTTTCTCGTTCTTCGGCTCTGCTTTAATCTCTACGAGTAAAATTCTATCAGTTGCTTGCTCTATGTTGACTACGCTTCTTCCTACCCCTTTATTTAAAATTACGGCAACCCCTCGTTGGCTCTCGTCCCCGCCACTGTATATCACTCTATAATTGTCACTCCAGGAATCCCCGCTAACCTTCCATCTCACCTCGTATAGACATAACACATCTATATTACCTCTTTCCATCTCTCTCTTAATATTCTCTAACTTGCCTGTCCTCAACATTGTCCTGACGTTCCAGGTTCCTATTCTTTCTAATGTCGTCTTCTTCTTCTGCGTTCTCTGTCCTGCTGCAGTTATTTCTTCCCTGCAAGGGTTTCGTGGGATGACGCCCGCGGAATCCCTGCCTCCCCCGTTGCTGGGCACGAAACACGGCCGCTTAGGCCGAGTCCCGCAGTTGCCAGGACTCATATTCTCTCGTCTCCATCATTGTTCTTGGGAATAATAATTGAGGTGGTTTCCCGTTGCCTTCCTCAATAGTGTTTTTCATGAGACACAATCACTCAATGGCTGCCAAACTGGGGTCAGACGCCTTTGCAGCCGCCTCGCTGAGGAACAGACGCTGCGTGGACTAGCTTTCGTCTGGCTCATAACCTTAGACCCATCTGGCATGGGACCCTATCAGGAGTGTTAATACTAATGGAACACTAATGGAAGCACAATGTTGAGGACATGCAAATTATGGAATACTATATTAAGCGAGAGAAGGAAATAGGAAATATAAATATTTAAGGTTTATGGGAGGTGAGATGGAAGGATATCCGGGATTGCAGAAGTGATAGTTAAAGAGTTATATGCCGTTAAGGGGTACGAGAGCCGAGGAGGGGTTGCCGTAATATTAAATAAAGGGGTAGGAAGAAGCGTAGTCAACATAGAGCAAACAACGGATTGAATATTACTAGTAGAGATTAAAGCAGAACCGACAAACTTGGTCATTGTTCAGGTATACATGCCACCGAGCAATCATAGGGAGGAAGAAGTCGATGTAGTACGATCAGTTAGAGGATATAATAGCGTGTGTTCCTGCAGGGAAACATTTGATAGTGATGGGGGATTGGAATGCGACGCTAGGCGAAGGAACAGATGGTAAAGAGGTGGGGGACTATGGGTTAGGCACGGGGAATGACCGCGGGGGGGAAAGCAATTGAGTTCTGCAGGAGGCTGGGGTTAGTCATCTTCATCAACATATGCTTAAGAGACTACAAAATGCGAAACCTAACTTTAGTAACTTAACTTATCCTTGATGGAAAGGAGACAAACTATGCAAATTTCACTTGAATAGAGATTTATTCACGACCCGGGTTTCAAACACTTAATGTCATCTTCAGGTGTAAGTGTTTGAAACCCGGGTCGTGAATAAATCTCTATTCAAGTGAAATTTGCATAGTTTGTCTCCTTTCCATCATGGATAAATTTCACAAGGTTAACCCTATTACCGTTCGGTTTGTTAACTTATCCTGTTAGGTTAAGTTACTGTTAAGCACACATTCAGGAATAGTGGAATCAATTCGCATAGTTTCCCGGTAGCGGAACCGGTCTCTGACCACAATTTAGTTGCTATGAAATGTAACTTCCGTTTCAAAAAGACAAGGCATGAGCGGCGGGTTTTGGAAATGGAATATATAGAAGTATCATTACACAGATCAGAAAACCATAGATAATGGGAACTAGCCGAGCACTGTAACAATAAATTGAGATACAGGACTGTATGTCCTGTGTACCAAGAAGAGGATATCGAAAGTTGCAAATGAAACTATAGAAACTGTTCAAGGGTAAAGGATAAGGTATTTACGAATCACGGATGAGATGATTAGAAAGCTTGATGAGAGAAGAAAATGGAACATAGAGTTGGGTAGAAGGAAGTATACAGTATTTAAATAAATTTTATTATTTATTAAATTTGGAGAGCATGTTATCTTATATTGGTGAAAATATGGTTTAAAAGACTTGAGAGAAGAAGAATAATAGTATACAAATTATTGTAACGTAGAATATTACTAAGAGTTGAATGGGTAGTATGTGAAAATCCTTTAAAATATGGAAATTAATCACTCGAAAATTTGAAGCAATAAAGCCAAAAAAGGATGAGTTTGGAGGGCATCATTATGCTCTTTTTAAGAGCCGCGAAAGCACCGGAATAAAAGTAGAAAGAAGCGGAAAATATATATACGGACAAGGAAAGATTATATAATATTTAGTAGTGGATAATTAGAGATGATAATGTATTTCATTATTTTCGAGATGAAGAGACGAGGTGAAGTTAGAAGGCAATGTAAAATTGTAATAGAAAACCTGGACAATCAACAAGCTTTTAGCCAAAGAATAACTAGGGAGAATACTGTCAAAAATTGCGATTTATTTCTCTTGTCAGTTATCCATCCAGCTTTTGCTTATAATCTATTTGAGTTATTTTCGAGAATTTCGTTGATTTAGATGTGCATTGTCATTTGCACGGGATATCTTGAGTGTCTAGTGCTTAAAAATAATTCTTACTGAGGGATAAAAGCTGGAAAAAATGAGTCGGGCGAGGATTCTCAATGTTCGGGGAAAATATGTCCGTGGCGGCTAGAGTGATGCGGGAAACGAGAAGTGGCGGCGGTGACATTGGGCAAAGGAAAAGCTAGGGTCACTCTAGGATCACTCAGTATACAGGGCAGGAGTGCCCTGTAGACTAGGCGGTGCTCCCCTCCCCTCTCCACCACTCCTTCTCCCTTCCCCAAGCCCCAACGGTGCCCTCGGCCCTCTCTCTCCTAACCCAACCCTTTTATAAAGTATCTTTATCTTTCAAGACGTAAATTTCCGTATTGTACATGTTTCTGCTTTTTTGGGCCTCGAATTAATCTGCAATAGTACGTCAGCTCACGGATAACCGACACAATATGAGCCGAAACTCTTTATCTGAATCAAAAGTTTTATCTGAATTTTTATATTTCCGATGATTATTCAATTATTAATTATTGACCTCGTCCATGGTGGGGGTTTAGGAAAATGGTTGCCGGACCAATGAAAATGGCGACATCGATACATTTATGGAGATGTTTTTGTAACTTGAAAAAAATATTTGTGAAAAATCATGAATAATATATGAGATAAGATATTAAACACATATAATAGATAAGATATTAAAAAGTGTGCAATTCCCGCAGACAAATAATTTGTGTTACGTGTATTGGAAATACATTCGGTAAACTTTGGAGCTTTAGGTTTTTTAATGATATTAGGAAAGCAGAGTATTATTACTTCCGTGACAAAAATCAGAATTATTTTTCTCTTGAAATGAACGATTAGAAGGGTATATGTGCATGTTTTACAATTAGTTTTTGATGATTTTCTGTAAATATTCATGAAAATTTTACTACTGAGACACTAATGAGGTCGTATTTTGTACTTTATGACTGAAAACCTATTTTTCATATCTCCACCGAAGCTGTACATTTAGGCAATGGCAGCATGGGATGTCGTAGAGCATAAGGATTTTCAAGCGGAGGCTCATTCGACCACCCAATGTGCCGTACCAAACAAAAGTAGATCGGCTGGCGGCCTCAATGTGGCCCTCTTTATTTTTTGCGACAGGCGGCCTGCAAGTTGGAATGATTGTGGAGTTTAATCATCTTTGAATGATTTGGATACTTCACCTGAGAATTAAACAATCGGAAAGAGTCCTATCACGTCGCAATAGCCTATTTATTCATTATTGTTATAAATACGAGTAATAGGTGGATCTACAAATTTTGAGTGCAAAGACAGTAAACATAAGAGTTTTGAAGTTACCTTCTTTTCTATTTTGGTACCCTGCAAGTCACTTCTAGGGCGTGTGGCAGGGAATAAATACAAACCAGACCAATTTTGACCCGAATATGACCTCTAATACGGTCGGACAATCTGATTATGACCCCTTATAGTTCGTGGAAAAAATGACATCTTAAATCTCTCTGTTCTACACTTAATCCCTCTTATTTTATTGAAATGATGTCTCCTACCGTAGTTTTATGAGGGTAATATTTCTGCCTGCGTTTTTTATCTTAACGAATATATGATATGTATGTTCGCAGATCGCTCATTTTATGGGCACATATCGTATTTATAGTACTTATGTACGGAGAAAAATGCAAAACGGAATTACTTTTGGTTTTTACAAGATCTAGACTTTGCCCATAAATTTCAATATTTTGAAATATTAAATCTTTGCCCAACAGCTTTGTTATTGTATAATCGTGATTATATTGTGGCTTCGGTTCGTACTCGGTATACACGTATTGTAGCAATAAACCTGGTATATATTGACCTATCACTCAGAGTACTGAAACTCGACCACAGGCGAGGGTTGCATAAAACAAATACGAGCGTCGCGAATGTGTCCTTTGAAGCAAACAAAAGTTTCTTCTTTGCTAATTGAGCACACGCTAATTGCCTTTATGCCAGAATTACTGCTGAATACTAAATCAATCCAAGCCTGGTATATAAACACAATTTGTATTTCACCGATATTTGGAGGTTAATTCCGATTTTAACTTGGCAAGGAAAATACAATTGCTGTTGATGATATTTAATTAAAGACAATTATGACATTCCGGTGGTAAAATTTACTTTATCCTAAATTCTCGTAGCAAATGATAGTCTGGCGACCTAATTCCGTTCTTAATTTTATCAAAACGAATTCATGCGGTTGAGCATTTTATGTGGTTCGGTGGCTAATGTGATGACAGATAAATTAAAATTTTGTTTTTCTGGATGAAAGTAAAACATTTTTGATTTCTTAAAAAAAAGCATTTTTTTGTACCAATCCCGGCTGGAATGTTGTATTCTTTCGACCAAAATGTTCAAAATATTAGAAACATAAGACGAGGAACTAACTGTATTAGGCTAAGGTGCTGTCACGAAAATATGGACATTAACGACAAGAACATTAAGGAATTTATGAAAAGGGTCTTCGAAAATTTTATACAGAACATGGTTTTGCCTGGAAGAGTTTGGAAAAATGGTCGTTTAAAGAGGGTGATTGGCGCAGATTGGAGGATTAAGGCGAAGTGAGCACCAAGGAAAACAAATTAGAAAGTATGGTGAAGGTGGAGAAAACATAGTTGGGAGAAATTATCGAGAGACAGAAAAAATGGATGCAAAACATACGTGTATTGACTGGGAGTGATATCTTGAGAACTGTAATAGAGGGGAGAATATTAGGCAAACGAGGAAGGGGCAGGAGAAAGATAGGGATGTCGGACAGAATGAAGGGAGGATGTAAGTATACGGAGATGGAGAGCGGCTTGTTGTAATGGGGTTGGCTTATAAGGGGGTTTTGTTTTGTTAGGAGGGACATTGGAACTGTTGCTGTGCTGTTTGGTAGTTCATTTCCATCGAAAACCTATCTTAACCGGTAGATTAACGATACTAATAATAATCCAAAATGCTTGTACCTAAATAGCAGAAGTAAACAACGGATGTCCCAAATTAACCTCCGTTTCCGTATAGTGTGAGAATCAGTTGGTTGAGCAACATTGTCGCTGTATTGACGCAGACAGGAGGTCAGTACGCCTCAAACAGCAGTTATTGGAAGGTCGTACCGCTTGTCGTTTGTTTGAAATAGCTCCTCATAATGAACAATACATTTGAAATTCCCACCAAATATGAAATTCGTTTAGTAATAAGGTTTTTACTGGTAAAAAACTTCAAATCTACTAAAATTCATCGGGGCATTTGTACTCTGTACGGAAAAAATGCGATGAGTAATGCATAGATGAGTTGTGCGTCGTTCGTTCAAGAGTGAACATCAATGCCCATGATGATGAAAGAAATGGCCGCCCGTCTCTGGTGAACAATGAACTGCTCCTGAAAATTACCCAAAAGTTCGTGAAACCCGGCGTTCTACAATATCTAAAATCTTACGAAAGCTTTCCACAGGTTTCTTCGACTCTGTTGCATAGAAATAGGACAGAAAAGTTAGGCTACTGCATGCTTTGTTCTTGTCTCCACGAGGAACTTCAAGATGGTTCAAGACGTCATCGATTGGCTGCGAGATCAGGCGGCAGACTTGTATGCTGAAGAAATTTGAAAACTACGTAGTTCAGAGATATAAGAAATGTTTATCACTTTTTGGCAAATATTTTAAAAAATACTAGAGATATGTAGTTTTAGAGGAAAATAATAAATTTTTTGAATCTCTTGCAGTTTCTTTTTTGTAGCAAATGGCGGTTATTTTCTGGACCGCCCTCGTAATTATCACACATTCCATCCTTTTATAGGCTGTAATTACCCAGATTTTAACAATTGGAGATTCTCTTTATTAATATTTTCCTTAAAAATACTTTACATGCTATCATCAGGGTTTTTTATTACCCTATGCTTGCTGGCAGGTTACTAAAATACCTAATCCTAACATACTTTTTTGTAAATTTCATCTAAATAAAGTAGGATGCAGTTTTCTGCGGTACCTTGTCCCACGACTTCACGAATAAAAATACATTTTTTATACTAATTTTAATGACTACGCTATTTTTACTATATAAATAATAAATATATATAATGCGTATTCTTGGGGTAGTATCTGAAGAATGGTAATTTTAAAACCTCTTCTAACTCTCCTATTCCCTTTGGCAAATCCTTTTACTTCTTCATAGTTCTATTATACTGAGGCATTTAGTCATCTGATTAAATTAATAAAGGTTCATTCGTTGGCCTTCTTCTAGAGAAGTATTTCGTCTCCATTTTGTTTCATTCAATTATGTCATGTGTCTTACTGCCATGCCTCAGGTGGTGTAGCTAACTAGTTAACCTCTTTTTCTTGATTGTGTTTTCCAGGCACTTCTTCCCTCACCTACTTTTCCAAGTCCTACTTTATTTGCTGCTCTGACTATGCATATGAATGTCAGGATCTTTTGTAATGCCATTTACATCTTATTTTTCTTGCCGCGGGTATCATCCAGTTCTCAAATTAGGAGAAACGGAGGCACAGTACATATAATTAGAGAAATTAAGTGTAAAACAGATCAGAAGAGGATTCGTTTTCCGCTTAGTTAAAGGGGAAAAATTATTTCTTGTCAAAATTAGTCTGGTGCGTAATTCCCCTATCACACACTCTAGCGGTGGCTTTCAGAGCAGTAAAAAATAAAAAAAACTATAATAAATGAAAAGTTTTAATTATTTGTTTTTTTAGTCTACGATAGAACAATTAGAAGTTGCCACATATCATCGAAAGCCTGCTATGTCATTTGTTCTTGTGCTTACCGTTTCCCATTGCTTCTGTTTCAAGCACTGGTGCTATTGCTGCCTACAAGTATGTAGCAGAACGCTTCCTCCAGTTTCACCATGTCTTCGACTGGTATTGATTATTAATTATGTTGTCTACTTTACTTTTGCACCAATTCTTCTGTTATGTTAACTTAACTCATCATGAATATGTAAAATAATAGCAATAAATTATTTTCTACCGTTTTTTCACCAACATTTTGCTAGGCATGTAATTTCTCTAAAAGCAAATCAAAATCATAATAGTTAGGTTTCAAGTGCTTAGCAGTTCATTAAATGAATAGCACATCATATTTTTTCCACTGTTATTTATTTATTTTATTCTGTTGGTGATAACCCAGAGAAAGCAAATGCAGATACAGCAGTAATCCACTCTATGACAAAGAAGAAATAGATGGATTGGGCACACATGAAGGCAAAATGGATTGATTGGGAAGATTATAGAAGGAAAAATAGAAGGGAAGATTCCACGAGGAAGACCAAGAGACATGTGGATAGGATAAATTAAGAAAGACGTAAAACAGAAAAGATATCAGGGATTGAGGGAATTGACATTAAATAGAGTAGACTGGAGGGATGCAGTAAATCAAACCTAGGATTGAAAATAGTGATGATGATGATGGCAGCAGTAATCATGATGTAACTAGTAACTACGATATCTGTTAAAAAATTCCCGAAATTTTTTATAACAAAAGAAACACTCCACTAACAAATTATTGGTCAGGGTCCCCTTCAAAGTAGTCTCCTCCTCAACGTATACGAGTACACTTATCTCAACGGTGTTTCTTCTTTCCGAAACAATCCTGAAACGCTTCTTCCAGATTGCTCATTGGCTCATCCGTCATAATGCTCTCTCCCTCTGGAATAGTGGCAAATCATTTCCTTTGGGCAGGGTTTTTGGTTTGGGAACAGGGAAAAGTCACATGTTAGCTGGGGAGAAGAGTGGATAGGGAAGCACAGCGGTCTTGTTTTGTGCTAAAAACTGACACGAATGCACCAGCGCGGTGCAGTGGTGAAACAACCTCTCAGCGCTCCTCGAAAGTTCGGGCCGTTTTGGTCTAACTCTTTCTCTTTGGTATTGCATAGCCACCAGGTAGTGCTTTGTGTTGGTTGTTTGGCCTCTAGGTTGGTATTTTTGATGCACAACCCCCTTTGCATTGAAAAAACGGAAAACATCACCTTGACATTCGAGCGAACTTTTCGAGCTTTTTTTTGGGATGCGAGGGAAGTTATCCACAAACTATGACGCATAACTTGTAATTATCCTATACAAGAAGGTTTTATCCTCTTCATCGTTATTAAACAGTTCCTGGGCAGACTTGGACTTGGTGTTATTTCTGATCTGTTGTCATGTGGCCAGACACGAATTTGGCGGCGATTCAATGCGTCTTCAATTTTTCAGTCAGAATTCCATAGGACGAACTAATCGAGATGCCACACTCATCTGCAAGTTTCTCGGCATCCAAGCGTCAATTTGCACGAAGGATGTCGTTCACTTTCTTGATGATGGGGTCGATTAATCGACGTTGACGGTCTTCCGGAACGCTCGTCGTCTTCGACTGATTGCCATCCCTTTTAAACCGGGTTAGTCCCTCATGAGACGGAGGACGTTTCATAGCATCCTCACCATAAACCATAGTAATCAACTCAAAAGTTTCCGTCAAAGATTTGGAGAGTTTCACACAGAATTTCACAGAACAACGCTGTTCATTCAAAGAGAATTTACGCGAATCTGATTTTTCGCTGCACTCCAAGAACACCCCTTCATTTCAACGACTGCAACTAATCTGCGAAATAAGATATTAACAAAGTGATTAAAGGCGGTTATTTGGGAAGTTTTCGTTGACACAACGCCACTAAGTGGATCATAATAAAAAATTAGAGGGGCGGTATAAAAAAGTTCGGGAATTTATGGAATAGACCTTCACGAACCCGATGTTACATTACGAAACCGAGGGATGTCATTTTCAGAATTAAATTGAATGCTAAGGCAGCTTAGATGATTTCCAGTCATTTTGACATCATTTTAAAGTGTTTAAAGTTTAAAGTAAAGAAAAGAATTTGGGTGGGATCATTGTGATGGCGAATGATTTGGTGGCTTTAATTGCACAGAAAAGGTTAGTACGAAAAAAAGTGAATCTTTAAGTTGGGGCCTTCTTGCTCAAGTAATCTTAAGTGGCAGGTAACCCTTTAAATATTTGTACTAACATCAGGTTTTGCAGATTTTTCGTAATCCTGATCACATTCGAAGTTCAACGATGCATTAGCCATGACTATTCCAGCATTACCTTTGACTTCTGAAGATTTTGTAAAGTTAATTGAAATGAGTTATTGCTCGAGAGTGATGTCGTGTTAAAGTTTTTCTTTGAAAAACTAGCAGTAATCTATTGCAAGTGAAAGAAAATTAATTGTCCTAAAGAAAATTATTTTATTGCTTCACAACAAATTCAGCTACGGCACTAAGATAGCTAATGTCGATGGACCAATAACGCTTTCACTTTCTTGTTTCTCCACGGTGTTATATCTGTCGAATGATGTCCTGTGTGCCATATAAAGTTAGAATAAATACATTAATAATAATGCAAATGTTTCAAAATTCCTATATAGAAGGAAATGACTTTCAATGATTTTACTGTCTATTACAGTCTTTCTGCAATATTGTGTACCGCCTCACGCTCGCCGTGATTGTTTTTGCTGGAAAATTATCATTGATACCTAAGATAAGAATTTTTTTTCAATCAATGCACCTAACTTCAGCAAAAAAAATAGATATTTAATTTACGAGAAACATTTTAGTGTTTTTCAGGGCCCTGCAAGCCACCGCTAAGATGTATGGCAGGGGGTGGATAGACACCGCACTAATTTTGGCCGGAAAACTTTTTCCCTCTAGCGGGTTCGAAAAACGTTCTACTTACCCCTTATCGTAGTGGGGAAAATCAAATCTTAAAAATATTTGTTCCACACTTCATTTAACTCATTTTATTCACCTTATCTCGCCTACCGTAATACTATGAGGGTAATAATACACTTGCAGCATCATTACTAAGGAGACTTCCTTCCAATGTTATGCGATAAATTTGATCTGTAATTTAACCCTCGCCCTGTGAGAGATTCCCAGCAACATCACCATCATCTTCAAAGGCGGAGCCTTGTCGTTGCAGCTCTTGGTCTGTCTCTATTGCCGTTCTTTTTAGTTCATTGTATGCTGCTACTCGTAATTCCTATATCATATAACTTTTAATATCATCCACGGGCTTCTTTCTAGGCCTTCCTTTTATAACTTTCGCTGAGAGGATGTTCAAAAAATTTCATTTTTCTTTTCTTCGCCTCTTTTAAGACATCCCCATCTTCTTTGATTTCTCTCAATACTTCTAAATGTACGTTCCTTTTTTGCCCGTCCATTAAGTTCTTGCTATCCTTTTCCACAACCACATTTCCATTACTTCCAACCGAGCCTTTTCCCTCTGTACCAGTGTCTAAGTTTCACATCGAATTAAAAAGTTTTGCAAAGAATTTAAAATTTTCAACTGCGTGTGTTTGTTTTCCAGAAGGACTCCTATAAAAATTTTGATACGCTACTTAGTATATTATAACAACGTTCTATAAATGTAACAGCTCCACAATGAACTCGACCCAATTTGGCAATCGATCCAGCTTCATGAGCATCCCATATACAAGCAGCATATTTTTAATTAGGCATAACCAAAGAAAGGTAACATTTTTCTTTGATGTTTTCATCAAATTTACCCAGCCCTCTTCTAATAAATCCTAATTGTTTGTTAACTTGCCCACATATTCCCTGAATGGGTTTCATCCTGGAGAGATCGCGGGTGAGGGTAACGCCTAGGTGTTTAATTGAGTTCAATTCAATTTGCCAAGAATTGCAAATTTGTACAGCATTACAATCATCTGTTAATGCTGCTTTATCCACAGAATGACTGATTTCTGTGTGAACCACTGCATCGGTGGCAGATGAGAGTAACTACTTAGTAGCTACAGAGTTAATAGCGATAACTTCAAGAAATAAAGGTTTCAAATTTTTCTAATTTATTTACTTACATCTATTTACTATTTACTATCTATTTAATTCCTCATTTGCTTTCCTTTCGGTGCATTTCACCGTCTCTATTCTTCCCCACAACCATATAACAAAATCCTCCAATCTACGTAGCTCTAACTAATTGTATACCATATCGACTTCTTCCTAGTTATTCTTATTCGGTGGCATGTATACCTGAGCAATGACCACGTTCGTCGGTTCTACTTTAATCTCTACGAGTAATATTCTATCCGTTGCTTGCTCTATGTTGAGTAATCTTCTTTCTACCGTTATATCCAATGACGACCCCTCTTGGCTCTCGAACACAAAACACAATCCAGCAACCTCCTCTACATCAGGTCCCTCTTCATATCTCTGCTCTTCTTCCCTTCATCCCGTCCAACATCCCTATTCTTTTCCTACCCTTTCCTCGTTTGCCTAACATTATCCCCTCTATTACTTTCTTCAACATACCACTGCCGCTCAATACGCCTATCAACCATTTTTCCTACCTCCATAGGATGTCTCCCAACAAACCCTTCTCCTCACCCACCACCCCTAGTACTTCCTCATTTATTTTCCTTTCGGTCCATTTCACTTTCTACATTCTTCTCCTCATCCACATTTCAAAAGCCTCAAGTCTACGTCTATCCCCCTACTTCAGCAACCACGTTTCGGCACCGTACATAGCGACGCTCCATATCAGAGGTTTTACGAGTCTTTTCTTAACCTCCCTACTCAACGTCCCCGTCATCAACTCCCTCTTCCTTGAGAAGGCCTCTTTGCATAGCGCAATTCTTCTCCTTACGTCCCTACTACTTTGACCGTATTGGTCCAAAACACTTCCGAGATATGTAAACTGTTCTACCTGCTTTTTTTTCCCCGCCTATTTTAATATTTAGCTTAGCCTTTTTCTTTCTGGTAAATCGAATAACCTGTGTTTTATTAATATTGATTCTCATCCCATATCTATCGCACTGAATCTCCAATTCACTCGGCAATGCTTGGAACCCCTTGGCTGACTGAGCAACTAATGCTTGGCCATCAGCAAACCTAACCAATTTTACGAAATTCCCTCCGAATTTCATTCCTACCTCCAGCTCTTCCTATGCCTCCCTAATCATTTCCATACATATGTTGAATAGCACCGGTGACAATGGGCAACCCTGCCTTACACCTCTTCCTAACACTGCCCATCCGGACACTACGTTCCTCACTCGCACTTTAGCAGTCTGAGACATGTACAGGTTGCGGATCAGTCTCCTGTCCCTCCAATCTATTCGTATTTTCTGCTATATACTCGAGAGTTTTTCCCAATTCACTCTATCAGACGCTTTGTCGAAATCTACGAAACAGGCAAAAACGTCCTGATTGTATTCTCTATTCCTCTCGATTAGTGATGTCATTACCGCAATGGCATTGCGCGTACCTCTTCCCTTCCTAAACCCAAACTGATCATCCCCTAAGTAATCATTTGCCTTACTCTCTATCCTTTTGTTGATGATCCTGAGAATAACTTTAGCTGCGTGGGATATTAAGCTTATTGTTCTGTAGTCCTCACATGATGTAGCCTTTTCCTATTTCGGAATAGGTACTAACACTGATTTTACAAAATCTTCCGGCCAGATTCCTTCCTCATAGTTACTACTAATCAGTTCATATAGTCGTCTTTCCTCATTTTCCTAAACATTTTAGCAGATCCAAAGGAATGTTGTCTATTCCCACGGCCTTATTTGGTTTCATTTCCCTTAATGCCCTTTCTATTTCCTTGTCAGTTATGCGTGGACTTAAGCTGTCTTCTCCTACATCATGTTCCTTTTCTATAATTCGTTGTCTCGGGCGTGACTTCATGGAATCGACTTAACATAATGAAAAGAGAAACTTTATAATTCCACATAGATTTATTAGACGGACGACCTAGGTTTCGACGTGGCACGTCATCATCAGGTACTTTTTGCAAAGATGACAGAGAATATATAGTCACACAAAATTGGGGGGGGAATAGGGGGAGAGATAAGGGAAGGGGGAGGGGGAAAGGCTATTTAGGCCCATTATCCATGAGTGTATGCAGAAAAATCCCCAAAGACAAAATAAGACTAGCGTTTTATAACAAACAGTGCATGAGGAATTTAATTTCTCATACCAAAGACAGAATTCCTACAAGTGAGAAAAGTGGCGTGTATAAATTAAATTGTCAATGTGGAGCAGGATACATCGGCCAGACTGGGAGAAAGTCTAAAGAAAGGATGAAGGAACACCAATCGTGCGTCAAAAATAAGGACTCGGCGTCTCTCTTTGCCAAACATCTACTGGACGAGAATCATCTGAGTGATTTTGTGCCAGAGTTCCTGCATATTGAGAAGAAAGGACAAAGGCTTGACGCGCTGGAGCAATATGAAATTTTGAAATGTGTTAAAAATAAGGTTAATATTGTTAACGAAATCATGTACCCTTCCCACTCCCCCCCTCTAGACCTTCCTTCCTTCCTTCCACACCTAATGATTCTTCACCTACCTTACATCCCCTACCGGCTCTTAACGCAGCGTTTTTACGTATACTCGGGATTTCCCCTCTCCCTCTTTACCCACGCGTCCCCTACACTACCACCCCCTTCCTTAGATTACGGAGTTCCTAATCCTTTCCTTTCTTCTAGTTCCTATGCTCTCAACCCCCTTAACCACCTCCGGGCCAAACCCCCCCAACCCCTGGGGTTTCCCCTCTTCCACCCCCTAACCCTCTCCTCAGACCAGGGAGTTGTCTCTCTCTTCTCGCCTTTCCCCCCTCCCCCTTCCCCGATCTCTCCCCCTTTTCCCCCCCAATTTTGTGTGACTATATATTCTCTGTTTTCTTTGCAAAATGTACCTGATGATGACGTGCCACGTCGAAACCTAGGTCGTCCGTCTAATAAATCTATGTGGAATTATAAAGTTTCTCTTTTCATGATGTTCCTTTTCTATGTCTAACCTGGGCCTAAGTTCTTTACCACATACAGCGTTTCTATATATTCCTTCCATCTCTCTTGGCTCTTTTCTGGGTCAGCTATTATCTTACCCTACTTGTATTTAACTGTTAGCAGAGATCTTCCTTTCTTACTTTCCGATAATAACTTAACCTTGCTGTATGGCTCGCCAATTTGGGAATTCCTCTGTAAACTTTCCATATCCTCGCATTGTGTTTTCCACCATGCTTCTTTTGCTTTATCTGTGGCCCTTCTCAATTTATTGTTTAACTCTTTGTACTTCATTTTGCCTAATTCTGTTTTGACATTCATTCATTTTTTTCTCCCATCCATTTTTGTAATCATTACATCCGTGATTCATGCATTCCTTGTCCTTTTCCGGTTAACGGTTCCTATAGTGTCTTTTGCGGCTTTCAATATCCCTTTCTTGATACATTCCCATTTTTCTTCGATAGTACTCAGCTCTTTACGATCATTCATGCTTTCCTCTACAGCTTGCCCATTCTCCTTTCTTGTTATTCCATTTAATGCTTCTAAATTCCATTTCCTAACCCGCTGCTCCTGCATCATCTTCTTGAAACGGACGTTACATTTCATAACAACTAAATTGTGGTCAGAGTTCGCATCCGCTCCCGGGAAACAGTGCGAATTGATCACACTGGTCCTAAAACTGTGCCTTACCAGAATATAATCTAACTAATACCTTTCTCATTTACCATGCCATTTCCATGTATACCTACGCCTTTTATGGTGTCTAAACCATGTGTTAGTGATGACTAACCCCTGTCTCCTGCAGAATTCAATTGATTTCTCCCCGCGTTCATTCCTCGTGCCTAAACCATAGTCCCCCACCTCACCACTCTCTCTTTTTTCGTCTACCGTCGCATTCCAATCCCTCATCACTATCAAATGTTTCCCTGCAGGAAGAAACGTGATTATATCCTCTAACTCATCGTACATCCTATCAACTTCTTCCTCCTTATGGTTGCTCGGTGGGATGTATACGTGATCAACAACCAAATTTGTCGGCTCTGCTTTATTATTTATATTCCATTCGTTGCTTGCTTTATGTTGACTACGCTTCTTGCCACCTCTTTATTTAGTTTTACGGTAACCCTTTTTTGCTCTCGTCCCCGTCACTGTATATTATTCTATAATTATCACTCATGTAGTTCCCGCTGTTCAATTCGCATAGACCCAGATAATCTATATTACATCTTTCCATCTCTCACTTAATATTCTCTAATATGCCGGTCCTCAACGTTGTCCCAATTTTCCATGTTTTAATTCTAACTATTTTTGCCTTTTTCTGCGTCATCTGTCCTGCTGCTGTCGAATTTCCTCTGCAAGGGTTTCGTGATGACGACCGCGGAAGCCTTGCAGGTGCCTTGCCTCCCCCGGTACGGCACACGGCCGCTTGGGCCGAGTCCCGTAGTTTTCAGGACTCAATTTCTCTCTAGTGTCCATCATAAAAATCTTTGGAGTAATAATTGAGACGGTATCCCGTTATCTTCCTTAATAGCGTTTTTAACGTGACGCCATCACTCAATCACGGCACTGGGGTCAGACGCCTTAATATCCGCCTGACAGAGGAACAGACGCTTCGTGGACTACCTTTCGCCTGGCTCCTAACATTAGACCTTTTTGGTATGGGTGACCCTACCAGGAGCAAATATTATTACTTCCGCCAGCACAGTTCTAAGTCTAGCAATGAGTGAGTTTGTATATTATCCAGGGACAAAATAATAGGGGGATCGGGTTGGTGTTATTTCTGTTTATTTGACTTAGTTCTCATTCCGTGGGTACGGGGGTGGCAGTATTTTCCTGGATTATTTTAATCCTGCCAGGGATACTATGTGGAGAGATTTTTAAGTGGTTTCTATTGTCTGACATCCATTATTAATATTAGTCTAATGACGACGCTGGGTATCCCTTTACCCAGCCTCCATCCATAAATACCCAACACCTACCGATTGCACACGTGTTTATCTTGAAGCAAATAACCTTAGCAGTCAGTTACCTCCCTCGTCATAAATATGTGCTATTACTAGACTAGCAAATATTAATGAATTTATATTTATTTATTTAAGACACAGGTAGGGAATGTGCCACACCGCGCAGGGAGAGACGAGGGATGAAAGAAGCTTGAAAACAACGGGGCAGGGCAAGTAATACTGTAACGAGCACTGCATTCATTAAATGGCAATCCACCTCGGGAATGTGGGAAGAGATTGACGACAAGTTGTTGTTTTTACTGAGAGAACCTAATGTTGTGGGCCAGAGTGACGAGGCCACGAGTTGTTGTTTTCATGTCGCGCCGTCACTTTATCTTCTCCTTCGTCCCAATCGCGGTCGACTCCTCCAGCCTCCGCTCCCCGCAAGTGTGAGTGATCAGTCCACAGCGCAACCCGCCACCAATCGATGCCCGGGGCGATCCCCTCGCAAACAATAGGAACAATTGTCACGGGCTGTTGAACTCAAATATACGGCCGGGTTTGACCTCTGCAATACGGGTCGTTGTCCCTGTCATCACTGCCAATCCGAAATCCTTTGAGCGGATGCCCCTCTGATGGTCGCACTTGAATAAATCGAACTCGTCATAACGTTTTGCGGTTATAGGAAATGCTTTTTCGACAACTTTGAATTTTTCCACCATTAAGAAATTTGACACATTTGCGTGTTAACGTTTTGACGATTTAGACGACGTTTACCCAACATTTGATGACCACTGTCACCGAAGCCAATGATGCTCGACATTCACCCTAGTTTTTCTATTTAAAAGCAGTTTCTTGAAGGTCAGTAACGACTATTTACTTCTAAGTCCTGTGCAAACTTCCTCTTTTTTGCTCTAACCCTGTTCCTTTTTTCATTTCTTCGTTGTATCTGCCTACCTTCCTTCCGTTTAAAAATCCTTAATATGTTACTTTCCTCCCCTTGCCAAATATTCTCTCTTCCATCACGGCCTTAAACCTATCCAATTGCCATTCCAAGGTCCTTTGAACATAGTAGTTGCCTCTTCACCAATTCCCTAGCTAAGGCTATCCTTCGCTTGATATTAATCGAACTTCCTCCATTCAATGCCATGCTGCCACGCATGTATGGTAAATGAAGGATTCCCATTGCTCTAGTTTCACTCACCGAATAGTGATACCCGTCTTCCGCCACACTATTCCACACAGAAGTATTTTAGTTTTATTCTTGTTGATGCTCACATTATATTCCCGAGGAACTTGTTCCACAGCATATAGTTTCTGGCAGATTCCATTGCATTTTTGCTACTACTGTGATTTCATCTGCGAACCGGATCATGTTTAGTTCTTCATCATTCAACTTGACTTCTTTCATTTCCTTGTAATTTTTTATTGCCTCTGGAAGGGTGCATGGGTTAAATTGTATCCTTTTCTAATTCCTTTCTTTTTTCGCCTAGTATTTTCCTTCTATTTTTCTCGACCACGTTTGTTATCTGTTTCTTCCATAACCCTCATTCCAGTCCAACTCACTTCTTTATTCGTATATCAGTTGGTAAAAATTTGCATTTCACATATTTTCCATGATATGGATTTCAAATCGTCAAATGTTTTATGCGTTTGTGGTTACGAATTATTGAAGAGAGAGGATTCCTTCCATCGATCATTCCGCTGTATCCTTTTTCTTCCTTTTTTTGCCCTTCAACCAATGAAATACTCAACAATAAATCATTCGCTCCGTGTGCCAGGAGATGCTGGAAAACTCGATTGATTCTCATACTGTTAATGGTACACGTATCATGCCGTTGTCGTGCTACTAGTTACTTGTAACTCCGACCATTCGACAACAGTGCACCAGTTTCGTTCATCGAAAGCCAACGTTCACTCCACGCCCACTTTTCCACTGAATTCCGTGTAATTTCGAAATCAATTCCTCCTAGATAGTGCGCCAAATTTTGGACGCATATTCAATTAAGCATTCAATAGACGAATCTCCTTCCTTAATTCTGCTCCACACTCGAGTGATTACTCGAATGCTTCCACGAGACAGGCGTAACGATGGTACAATTGCCAAGTTACAGGGTGCGTTCCAAAAGTAATGTTTTTATTTTTTAAAGTAATTTATTGAACAGAGAAATGCTGTTGGATGACCAACACGCCTCACAATACTTTCACACTGGCTCCAAGCAGGATTGGGATGCATTACAAGATACCCAATGTGGAACTATTCTTGCGATAGGTGCAAGTATTGGCTGAGTCAAAATGGACTTCCTGATTTGATGAGTGAATTGTAAAAACCAACCAAGATAATTAAAAATGTTTATTATTTCTGAACATGACATTTAATGCTTTTTTCCATTAGACTTGAAAAATTAGTTCATTCAGGTGAAGACCTTGGTGAGCGATGCGTATGTTGTGTCGGTCAAAAAAGTTATCGAAGTCTTCTGCATATCTTGCGTTATTCCAATGATGACATTTGTAATTACCAGTTAAAGAGCTTCCTAGGTCATTTGTCGAACTTTGTATATCTCAGATTAGGATATTCTCAATGAAAAAATTACAAGGGCTCAAATCCAGGGAACTAGGGGGCCATGGAACATCCCCTCGTAAGGAGATCAGGCGGCCAGGAAATTGTTCTGGCAGAATTTGGCGTGAACGACGAGTAGAATGAGCCATTTCACCATCCTATTGAAACCATAAGGCTTCTGGTCATATTCTTCTCCATAATCTTAATTTCGGAGAGTGAGAAGTTCCCCGGTATCTCAAAATAGCGCACTGAGTTCACAGTAACAGTTGAACCTCGAGATTCAAAAAATAAAGACCCAATAATGTCTATGGAGGACACACCGCACCAAATTGTCACTTGGGGGCTTTGAAGAGTGCTTCGGTGGAGTTCGCGAGGGTTGCCAGGTGCCTAGTAACGAAAATGTTGCTCATTTACTGATCCGAGGGGGTTTAAATACGCTTCATCGCTAAACCACAGCGCCTTCTGCGTCGCCAACACAATATCTTTCTTCTTAAAGAACGTATCTACGACAAAACCTCGATACTCACCAGAACACGGCATGGTAACTCATAAAAATGACGTTTTTCCCCAGCAAACGCCACTACTCATACCCTGCTAATTAATCTGCGCGCTCTTGAGTGATTTTTTAAAACTAGGGAGTCCATTCTGACTCACCCTGTAGTAGGTTTGAGTCGATTAAAAAAATGTATTGCCAGAATTGGTAAATTTACCCAAGTCATCAAAGTAGCCGCCTCTTACGTTCACACATCTCTGCCAGCGGGTTTTTCACGACTCGTACGCCTTCTGGAAAGTGGTGCCCGGATTTCTGTTAAGCTTCCTCGTCACGGCCCGTTGTAACGCTTCCACCGCGGGCAGTGACGTCATTTCAGCACGGATTTGAGACGTAGGAAGAGAAAGAAGTCTGGTGGGGCAACGTCAGCGCTGTAGGGTGGCTGAGCCATGGTCGAGAAGCTCTTGGCAGATCCGCGTGCGGGTTTCCTTTTGTCGGTACGAGAACACTCGCGGCACCAACTTCGCTACACAAAAAGGTGTATACCTTTCTCATGTCCATGTTTTCGGTCACAAGTAATGCACATCACTTTTAAGGATGCCAAGTTCCTTATAAACTATTAGAACACTTAATCTGCGATCCCTGTCCAACAGAGCCAAGCCACTGTCCAACAAAGCCACACTCTTGCAAGAGTTTTTTCACTTTTTGAGGTCGAAGGGCGTCCTGAACGTTTGGTGTCTTCAAAATTTTCTCCATCCTCCCGAAAGAATTTGTACCACTAAAAACATCCAATTTACCTATTAAGTTATCTTCATAAGCTGCCTTGAGCATGTCATGAGTCTCTTTCCCTGTTTTGCCAAAGTTTGATGGTGTAGCGTAACAAACTCACGGCATAGAGGTTTTGCAAACGAACGATCCGCACTCTGCAAAGGCTGGGAGTCAACTACTATTATTCTCCGGCCTTTCTTGAGACCCCCATTCAAAGAAACCCAGCCAGAGAAACCGCCGTTCGTCCGTCTGTCTATCGGGGAACATTTCTGGATATTGCAAAGTTAGGTGAATCCTTCTTCCCCACTCTCATCCGTCCCATCAAATCAAATCAGAAGGGAAATCCCGACTCTTTCCCGACATTCATTCTCAGTCTCGCTCCGCTTTAAAATCTTCTTTCCTTCTTCCTCGTGGCGTTTCACATGATGATGGTTTGTTCAGGGTCGTAATGAGTTCACATGGATGATATTAAACATTTATCATGCTAATGAAGAAGAAAAGAAAACGATTTGTATTTTATGGATGCGGAAATGATCAAATTTTTCTACGTTATATTTGAAACTCTTGGATGAGCTTGATAATTGTTTGACGAAGTCGATATGTTGGTGTTGATGATCGTTATATCTTTAAATATCGTTTTGTGCTTAGTCATTATTAAAAATTAAGTTTATTTATTTTTTTCAACAAGATCTTTGGTGTATATGAGTTAAAATTAATTTTTCTGGCACTTTCACTTATTTGTGTACGAGTTACGAAATAATTCGAGAATTGTTTACTCGTTACAGCAGTTAGAATTCGTCCAGAGATTCTGCTCAAAGCTGATTTTTTTGGCGCGAAGTTGATCAATTTGGAATTAAGTGACGATTCTGCAAGCCGTTTGCTCTTGAATTTCAGTCATGAAGTCCACGTATGTTGTGAATCAACCCGACATTTAATGTAAGTAAAGGAAACTTATTTGTGTGCATTAAATAATCATTGCTAGGGACTCCCGGAGTTTATTTTGAGTTGGACTGGCTGGCACCGCGCCATGGAAAGGGAATGCGTTCCATCTTGGCGGTGTGCTTCCCAAAACGCCCTCTTTCGAAGGACGCGTATCCCGGGCGATGGGAAAACCCTTCTTCCAGCGACGACCTGCGTGCCGAAAATCACCAGTGCCATCATCATTCGTAGTCTTCCAGTAATTTCTGGCAATTCACCAACACGACGGAAAATAATCGAGAAATTATAATTTTCCTATTTTTTATGCTTAATTGGTGCTTTCCCCATCTGTTCTCGTTTCCTGAGATTTTCAATGAAGTTCCAAAGTTTAAGTTCTATTAGCTTCCAAAAGCGCAATCAGCAAAGGGACAAGTGCATGACTTATTAGTATTCAGAATAACAATGCAATTTCACTTGAACCTACCTTGGAAAGTCTGCAACGATCCAGCTCGATTTAAACTGTAAAATATCCTTGCAATACTCATTGTCTTTTCAATTAAAATTCTTGTCATGTATTGATTTTTTTCAAACTTTAACACGGTTTCCGCCATTTTGATATAGTTTAAACACACTGGTGGGCGTATTTTCTTTTTAATTTTTTGTGCCGAGTTCTATGATTATCCATTATTTAATCTCTCTTGGAATTTTGCAAGCAATAGAAAATCATTAAAGTTATTTCCGCCATTAATCAATAATGTTTACGTTTAATGAAACAAATATCACCTTTCACAAATTAATAAGTGATATTACCAGTAATCTACCGGTCAATGTAGGTCAACCCCGGGAACTGACTCACCGTGTTAAGACTTCCCAAACGTGACCCTAAATATCCAAAAACCTTCCGTCCAATATGTTCAATCGTTTCCCCCAATAACACACCTACACTATATTTTTCTCTCATCGTGGTAGCCTTCAACAGTTTTTGAATCTGCATATGACCGATGTTTATTTTTCTTGCAATCTTTTAACTCCTACTTTTTTCACTAACTTGCTTTACTCCTCATAAAAACAAGTAAATAGCTGAAGATAGATTGAGGAATGAAACTAGAGCTAGTGGAAACCTTAATCTATCTGGGCAGCAGTATTACTAGGAAAGAGGAAGTTTGATCAACATCAAACGAAGGATAGCTCAAGCTTAGGAGAAGTTTCTTAAGAAGAGGCAACTAATGTGTTCAATGCACCTAAGGTGGATAACAATGAAGCAATGTTCGTCACAACATTTATGTGGAGCAACGACCTATAACAATGAGTGACATGGGGCAATGCAAAAGTTTGCAAGCAAAAAAAAGGAAACCTTCGGTGCAGGAGGAGAATCTTGACGATTAAATGGACAAAAAGAGTAATACAAGGAATGAGGAAGTACATAGAAGAGCAGAAGGGGAAAGGAAGTACTTAGACGAATTAAGGACCTGAAATGGAAAAGCTACCATGGAGAGAGGGAATGAACCATTAGTAGAGGGGATTGGAATATTAGAGTAAACCAAGCTTAGGATTTAAATACTGATGATAGTTTTAAAAACTACTGTTGATATTTCAAAAACCGATTTACTATGACTTTACGAATTCCTTTACAGACGATTTGTAGGATATAACGAAATGGGAATGTGAAGTCGCTCTTATCTAATTGAATGCAAATACCTGATGTACTCGACGAGCTTACGCTGGAGAAACTTGTGTTGTTTCAGCTTTCACATAACTTTTATTATTGTCAAGCGTGAACTTAATGAATTTCATGCTTTGAATTTGTATCCTGAAAATCTGACCAAATTTACTGATGTTCAAAATTTAAATTATGGATGGTTGAATGTGGTCATGGAGGTTCTGAAGATGAGTAATATTTAGAGTGGAAGTAACTAAAGTGTATTCAAATAATTGTTACTATATTGACAGTGGTTTAAGTAGTACTAAGGTAAGGGGAACTTTGGAAAATACGAGGGGAAACGAGAAAGTAATGTAAGTTTCAGCCTAGCGTGGCGGTGGCTAGGGCTAGAGCCGCCATCTTGATGTCTGTACGTCGCTACACTCAGAACCATACTACAGTGGTGAAGTGCATACCTTGGTTCTTCTACTTTGCTCACTGCGAATGAGTAAAATGTGCACTGCAATAGAAAATCCCGGGAGCTGTAAAGTACAATCTATGATTTAGTTGTAACAGGCAAGAAACTACAAGCCAATTGAATTCATAGGCAACATTGTGAAGTGTATGGAGACGAAATAATGAGTGTAGGCGGAGTGAGGCAGCGGTGTAGCCGGTTAAATAATGGCCGTACCAATGTTCACGACGAGGACCGCAGTAGTCAGCCTAGCCTTGTGACAGATGAACTGACGGTGAAAATCAACGAGAAGATTCCAAAAAATTGCCGATTGACGATTACGGATCTCTCGCTTGATGTGTCTTGCAACACAACACTTTGAGAGTGACACCGAATGGTAAAATAATATTAAAATAATAAATTGTCTTGTCACTAGGCTCATATTTTATTTTGAAATGTAACTTACTTTCTGGACGGCTATCCATGATAAATCGTGGGATTTTCTATTGCTGCACATATTTTAACAGTTCGCAGTGAGCAAAATAGAAGACCCACAGTCTGCACCCTACCGCAGCAGGATGCGTACTTAGTGCAGAGGCGTTCAGACTCCAAGATGGTGGCTCTAGCTCTACCCACGGTCATACTAGACCGAATTGTAAGTTACTTTCTTGAGACTCCTCGTATATATATTTCTTTTTTTATTTAAGTACACTGCAAGCTACCGCTAGGGTGTGTGGCAGAGGGTGAATACACACCAGACTAATTTTGACCCGAATTTGATCCTTTTGCGGTCGGACAATGTTATTTTGATCCCTTATTGTTCGTGAAAAAAATGACATCTGAAATCTATCTGTTCTACATTTGATCTCTCCAATTTTATTGACATGATCTCTTCTGCCGTAGAACGAAAGGGGAAAGATACATTTTCAACACCACTGCTAAAGAGATGCCCTTATAATTTATGCAAGATATTTAATCTGTAATTTGACCTTCGCTGCGTGAAGCACTTCACATACCCTAGTAGGGAATGATATGTGAATGGTAGCCCATATATGCGTGTTAAATAATCAAATCATGCTGTAGACTGGTACCTTGAATCATTTTTTCCCGCGCCTTGGGCTGCGCTCCCCGCTATCTGCAATGCACGCGTTACAATGAATGCCGCGCAACGTGGCATACGTTTAGCGCTGAGGTATTACATCGAAGCCCTAGCATGTGCTCCAGCGGTATCATTCACGTCAAGTTGGAGGTGAATGGTGAAGTGGTGATGGCGAGTTTTCCTCCGCTGGAAAGCGGTTATGACTGGACCCCTACTGGAGGGTAGCCCGTTCTGGGGAGGACTAGAGAGACGGCGAAGGCTTCCATGCCCCCGCGAGGCGGGGAGCACTCGGGCGCCGGGGTCTCCCACCACTCCCCCCCCCCCTCCGGGCTTCCGGGTCGCCAGAGGGAGTGAGTGGGCTGACGCAGTGAGACGAGCGAGAAGTTGACGGACTGCTTCCATCATTGGGCTCTTAAGATTTGGCGTGGGCGGAAATTTCCACCGCTATCTTCTCCTCACACGGCGCTCCCAAATGAATGGCTACGATCCTCTATCACTCGGGGATTTATATTTAGAAACCCCTCTCCCGTTTGGGAGAAAACCCCAATTCTGGTGAAATTTTGAATTGCCAACTCGTTCATGATCGCCACCATTCGCGTAAATGCGTACTCTAGGGGCGAATCGATATCTACGGAGGTGGAAGCGACCGAAATCAGGCTGTTTAAAATTAACTTGGAAAATGCGAGTAACTGGGAGTAACGGTGTAGGACTATCAGTAATATGTTAGAGTAACAGTATTCTTCGGAAGTAGCATTCTACTCCATTCTAAATCTATGTGGAATTATAAAGTTTTTCTTTTCATTATAGTATTCTACGAATGTCTTTACGTATTGCGTGAGCTTAAAAGAATCTTGGTGAAAGACATTTTTACAGTGACAATATATATATATATATACAGTTTTTTGTATAACCCACAAACGTGTAATGTAAATTCACTGATAGTCATAACAAACACAGAAACCAAAACACACAAAAGAGGGACTCACTGGTTCTCGAATTTTCGGTGGTCCAACCACCTTTCTCAAGAGGAATTAGGAACAGAACTGCAATTCTGTTCCTAATTCCTCTTGAGAAAGGTGGTTGGACCACCGAAAATTCGGGAACCAATGAGTCCCTCTTTTGTGTGTTTTGGTTTCTGTGTTCGTTATGACTATCAGTGAATTTATATATATATATAGATGATGCGGAAGTACTCACGAGAGCAATATAACTTTTGGACGGCACAATAGAACACAGAATAAAACAGATAACACGTAAAAGGACACTCACACTGTAGATGATTTAAGCTTTCGGCCTACTCCGAGGCCTTCTTCAGGTCAAACATGTCAGTCTATATGGTATATATAGTATAACATATAGTATATATATATACGTTTATACGAACAGTTTACATATCCCGGACGTGTTTTGGACCAACACGGTCGAAGTGGTAGGGACTTAAGGAGAAGAATTGCGCTAGGCAGGGAGGCTTTCTCAAGGAGGAGGGAGTTGACGACGGGGACGTTGAGTAGGGATGTTAAGAAATGAATCGTAAAAACTCTGATATGGAGCGTAGCTATGTACGGCGCGGAAACGTGGTCGCTGAAGCAGGAGGATAGACGTAGATTGGAGGCTTTTGAAATGTGGGTGTGGAGAAGAATGGAGAAGGTGAAATGGACCGAAAGGAAAACAAATGAGGAAGTACTAGAGATGGTGGGTGAGGAGAGGGGTTTGTTGAGAGAAATCCTATGGAGGCAGGAAAAATGGATGAAAGGCGTATTGAGCGGTAGTGGAATGTTGAAGAAGGTAATAGAGGGGAGAATGTTGGGCAAACGAGGAAAGAGCAGGAACAGGATAGAGATGTTGGACGGGATGAAGGGAGGAAAGAAGTACACAAAGATGAAGAGGGACCTGATGTAGATTAGGTTGCTGGATTGGGTTTTGTTTGGAGTTACAAAATGTTTATTTGATAGTTGTGTCCATTTAAAAGCCTACCTTAAACGGTAGATTACCTAATAATATATATACGAATATATATCGTGCATCACCACTCAATGATGTCGATATATACGAGTATTTTTTCCAGTAGTTTCTATAATGAAGCATTTCTTTATGTTTGTATGTTTTTACGAAAGTTATAAACAATCAGAGTGCTAACCTTGTCATTTTATGACGGCCATACGACGACGATAAATGCATGTGAATAGGGCATTGATTTTCAAATAATTACAAAATATTTTTATGAAAACTTCACTTTTGGTATGAGCAATCGTCAAATCATAATGAAACGTTTTATGGAAGTCTATGCGACCGAATTCCATATTTCGTATTGAAAATAGACACTGCCGTTAGCTTCACCAGCGTTAAATTCTCAAAATATATTTCCTTTTATGCTTTTATCAAGTTTTTTTATTTCTACTAATATGGATAGAAACGATTGCATGTTCTTCATTTAATGACTGCTTGTAAAATCCGTATTTTTTCATCTAATTGGCATTATCAAAACCATTTTTCTAAAAGAAGAATATCCCATTGCAATTTAAATGTTGGAATACATAGTGCCTGTAAATAAACTGAAAATGTCGGATATTCTTGGCTATGGAAATTTTGAAGCAGGATTTTTTATGGTACCTCTCTGAACAGTAAATTTAAAAATATAGTATTCCCAAAAAGGAAATGGCAAAAATATGCTCTCACAGAAATGCACCTGTAATGTGAATGAAATCCTACACTCGGCTTAAGAACTTCCATTCGGTTGCATTTGAAGAATTTTGTCCCTTCCACCGACACCGAAAACAATTCAGAAAAATAACGAGGGGTTTAATTTCACTGAGGCACTAATTATTCGGTAGTAATTTCAGATGTAGTTGAGATTTAATGGGAAATGTCTTAAGATAATTACTTCTGGGACGTTGACATCAAATCTTCAAATAAGTAGATCCAGAGAGGGAAGGGGTTTAAAGTTCTTATCATATTCTTTAAGACACGTGGGAGGGCATTAAACGACGAATGCTCGAATAGCAATAACCACGAGACTCGATTAAATATCATTTTATGCCGTTGACAGCATGCCATATCAGACGAATAATGGTGGCATATCGATTTTTTGTCGAGAAATTACTCGGGAAAGTGTTGACGGAGGCTCTCAATTGTGCTGTGACATCGAAACAAAATTGCTGGCGATAGTCACGTGCTTTGACTGCTTTTGCAATTATCGCATGTGGCTAACTTCGAGCAGAGCCACTACGGTCTATCGCAGTACACGCAAATTGATAGCATTATAGAACCCTGTTAATGCATAGATTAACCAAACTAAGTTTTATACTTCAAAGGGAACTATGAATTGAAATTTTTGACTTTTTGGTGAGGGGAGAAATAATTAACCTTAATTTATCAACCTTATAATTTTGGGCTTAAATTTGTGGAAAATTTCCATATTGGCGAGAAATGGAAATTAACAATTGTGATTGCCATCAAAGGATTTTTAACAGTGATAAATATGGCATTTTTAACATTTTTTAAATTTTTTCAGTTTTTAATTTCAGGTTTCCGCATTAATATTTTAATATGCCAAGTATATGGTGCTTAAAGAGAACTTATTTCATTCATTGGATTCATTGGAAAAATAGACATTAAAAACCAACACACACGTAAAATGTGTATTAGACGATATGTAATGATTTGTGTAAAAAAAGAGATCCAAACAAGTTTTAGAATTTTGATAAGAAATGAACTTTTCATCTATGTTTGCAGCTGTAAGCGGCATTGGATCATCCTCGGTTCTCATCAGTACTAACTCGATATTGTTTAAGAAATATGGTTTGAATTCAGTTGACGAATGTGTAAATTTTATTTATAATTAACTCCCATATGCGATTATGAGTCAATATTTTAAGTTTTAGTTTAGGCTATCAGCATTAGTTGTAACATTTACTGAATCATTCAATTCATTGCTAGACCATTGGCGAGAAACTAAATTTTGTATACACTACATGAAAACACCAAACGCTATAGTCCTTAAAAATTAAATCAGTTAACAGTCACTTAATATTTAACAGTAAATTATGATCTTGTCATTTGAATAATTTTCTTGGGTTATTTCAAAGAGAGTCTCCGGAACTTTTACAATTCTTTAATTTAAGATATATTTAATACCGATAATAATTGCATTGAAAGAACTTTGGGTACGACCATTAGGAATAATTTTTTTGTCTAGATTTTGCGTTTAGATTCTATGTATGAAGGAAGTTTGTATCGAAAAGAAATGTTTTAAATTATAATTTAATCGCTACATCATTTCAAACGTGCCTTGCCCAGAAGGTCAGGACAATTTTCGCTCATTCCATATTCAACTGCAGCAAAATACGAGGCATTTATTTCATTATGGAAAAGTCATAGGGCTTGACTAGGATACTTAATTACCTGTGCATAATATTGTTTTAACTTATATTTTTATTTGTAGCTTTGATTACAACCCTAATACATTACATTTTAAGAGATATTATTCTCTTTATTTTATCAATCAGCGAAGTACAAAGAGAAATAACTTAATATCTATATTTTCCACACTATTAAAGGTACTTAAACGGGGATGTCATTGCTATGTGATCATCCTAGAGCGATCATCTGGACAAGAGTCTCCTCCAGAAAATATTTGTATACGTTCCAGTAAATTATAAAAATAACCTTCTTATATAATAGGGTTTAACTTCTGAAAAATAATTGGAAGGACAACTTTGTCTCAAAAGGTTAGAAGGAATTCCACTTCCAATGTCCTTTTAACCTCAATAGTTATATTAGTCTTCCAATACCTTGAGAGCCTCGTTACTTAAGTATTCACAAGACTAACTAGGATCCCATGGCTGTCATGGAATCAGAATTAAAACTACTGTGGTGCGATAAATAATGTTTTCCACGCCTAACTTGACGGTTTAAGGGTTATTCATTGGCAAATTTCATAAAAATACCTCCATGCCCACTTTTAGTTTCGTCTAAATCCATTCCTATGCCTATTTAATGTCTCCACCGAGTTTCGTTCCGATGCGTTAACAGCATTTTTCCGCCGACGATTGAAGTAATAATCTCGATCGCGTGAGCATTTACGAGCCCCTGCTGCAATTAGTAGGTATATGCGTGTCGTGCAGGCACGAGTGTTGCCTCATAATATCGTCCTCGCCTCGGTGGGGCAGTGACGGCAGAGGCGACCGTTGGCGGCGGGCGCGGGGGTATCGCGGCGGTTGGGAGGCTGTCACCCCCTGTTGGAGCGAGAGGAAGGAACTGTCGTCTGACGGGTTGGGGGATCGATTGGGGCAAGAGAAGGGGGGGCGTGGCGTCGATACGGGGTGGGCACATCCCTTCGGTCGAGGAACGAGGTTAAAAGCCACCGCCACCCGCCGGAGATGTATTGGCGGCCCAACAACAAGGAGGGCCGCTGAATGATTTAGGAGGGAAAGGGAAAAGTCTGGGTGACTTTGAACTTTTACTTGAACGGGCGAAAGGATGGAATAAAAGGGGGAATGAGAAATAGACGGAGTGAGAGTGGGAAAGAGGCGTTCGGAGCTTGATGCCTTTAGAGTAAAAAAATGTTTCGCGCTTGAATGTGGTCTCTGGAGTGGACATGATGATAGACTTTCTGAATAACTTCCGAATTCATTCCGCTCCTCTAAGTCAGAGAAACGTACTTGAATCATAAGAGCAGGCGATGGTACATAAATGAATAGACTGGGAAATAAGTCTCCCATATTGTTTTGCGTAGCAAATGTATATATTTTGATTGTGAGGAAAGTGTGTTTTAAGTATTTGGTGTGTTTTAGCCTTAGCGAAAACTGTGATTTATTTGGTAACTAAAACATTTTATTGCTCCAAGTGTCGACAAAGCGAAAATAAACCATCCCATATGCAAGTATCCATCAACAAACAAATCTAGCAATTGTAATGAAATTTGATGGACGTTGTTCATTAATGCAAACGAGAAAAAGGCACCTTCGCCATAGACGGTTTGTTTCAAATTTCCTCGCTAATTCCGAAAATGACTAGTGTTTTGATCGGGACAAAGATTTTAGCTACTTTTAATTACATAAGCTGACATTAATTCTTTGTGAAAAATGCAACATACCATAAAATAATCCTAGACCACACTTTCTTCTCGGGACATGACTATTACTTTGGATATGAAAACTCTGTTTCCCATCTGCTTGACAAAGCAGGACAAGCGTGATGGGAGAGCTATTGTAAACAGCAAGTGCAAAGATACAGAACAATGCAAACTTTTGATATCAAACCTGACTTTATCTTCCGTTAATAATAAATATCATGCCGTTAGTTGCCACGACGATCCAATCGCTGTTGTTTCCTGGGTGAAAAAATTAATGGCAAGGCTCCGCGCCACCGCGCGAGCACCGTCTTGTTCGCCCTGCCGCGGAACGCATCGGGTATTCATTGAAAAGTCCCGTTCACTTTTTGCACGCCCGCACTCGACCACGGACCCTACGCACCCCTCCGTGCCATTTATCCTTTCCACAACATTCTCCTCCATCCACCACCCTACCCTTCCATTTTGTCGTTGCCAATTTTCAGCCCATTTTCTTTTGCTAAATTTCCTCCCACTGTTGACCTACACTTTACGTTGGTTTGGTCTTTTCTTGGTAATTCGCGTCGGATACGATTTCAAAGTATTTTCCTGCCTCGGCTCCAGGATCTTCTCAAAGACAATTTTGTTAGAAATACGAATTATTCCAAAACTCAAAGCAACGATTGGGTTATTCAGTCTGGCAACAGGTTCTGCGATGCATCCGCTGGCACAAAGCCCACGAGTTCGCATCCAGCATGGGGGATGAGTTCACAAGGCATGAGGGATAAGTACACTCAGGTGGCTCCAACGGCGGAAGCCTGGGTAGCGGTGGTAAACTCGTAAAAATAAAGTAAATATTTTCTCTTTTCATCTCTGGCTTAATATTCTCAACTTTTTCTGACCTAAACATTGTCCTTACATTCCAAGTTCCTATTAAAACTAAATTGGTCTTATTCTCCAGCGTATTCTGTCCTGCTGCCGTCGGTTTTCTTTTGCGAGTGTTTCCTGAGAGGACGACCGCTGAAGCCTTGCAACTCCCGCTTCCGGGCACGGCACAGGGCCATTTTAGCCGAGTTCCGTATTTGCCATAGTACCTTATATTTTCCATCATTATATTCTTGGGAATGATAATTGAGAGACAGACAACATCCCTGCGGAACTTATGAATGATTTAGGAAAATGTGGCCAGAAGAGTATATATGGACTGATTCCTACTATCAATAAGGAAGGAATATGGCCGGAAGATTTTGTGAAATAAGTGTTAGTTCCTATTCCGAAAAAGGTAAAGGCTACATTATGTGAAGATTACAGAACAATAAGTTTGATATCCCACGCAGCTAAAGTTATTCTCAGGATCATCAACAAAAGGATAGAGAGTAAGGCAAATGATTACTTGGGGGATGATCAGTTTGGGTTTAGGAAGGGGAGAGGTACGCGTGATGCCATTGCAGTAATGAGATCACTAATCGAGAGGAATAGAGAATACAATCAGGACGTATTTGCCTGTTTCGTAGATTTCGAAAAAACAGTTGATAGAGTAAATTAGGAAAAAAACGCGTACATAATGCGTACAGAATACTCAACCTGTACATATCTCAGACTGCTCAGGAGAGAGTGGGGAACGGAGAGTGCGGATAGCTAGTGTTAGCAAGAGGTGTGACGCAGGGTTGCCCTTTGTCACCGGTGCTGTTCAGCGTATATGTAGAGGAAATGATTAAGGAGGCATGGGAAGAACTGGAGGTAGGAATGAAAGTCGCAGGGGAATTCGTAAAATCGGTTGGGTTTGCTGATGACCAAGCATTAGTAGCTCAGTCAGCCAAGGGGTTCCAAGCATTGCTGAGTGAATTGCAGGTTCAGTGCGATAAATATGGGATGAGAATCAATATTAATAAAACAAAGGTTATGCGACTTTCCAGAAAGAAAAAGGCTAAGCTAAATATTAAAATATGCGGGGAAAAATTAGAGCAGGTAGAACATTTTACGTATCTCGGAAGTGTTTTGGACCAATACGGTCAAAGTGGTAGGGACGTAAGGAGAAGAATTGCACTAGGCAAGGAGACTTTCTCAAGGAGGAGGGAGTTGATGACGGGGACGTTGAGTAGGGATGTTAAGACAAGACTCGTAAAATCTCTGATATGGAGCGTAGCTATGTACGACGCGGAAACGTGGTCACTGAAGCAGGAGGATAGACGTAAATTGGAGGCTTTTGAAATGTGGGTGTGGAGAAGAATGGAGAAGGTGAAATGGACAGAAAGGAAAACAAATGAGGAAGTACTAGGAGTGGGTGAGGAAAGGGGTTTGTTGGAAAAAAAACCAATGGAGGTAGGAAAAATGGATGAAATGCATATTGAGCGGTAGTGGGATGTTGAAGACTGCCATAGAGGGTGTTAGGCAAACTATGAAAGAGCAGGAGCAGAATAGGGATGCTTTCCTTGATTCCGTTCAACATCCCTATTCTGTTCCTGGCCTTTCCCCGTTTGACTAACATTATACCCTCTATTACTATCTTCAGAATCCCACGGCCTCTCAACACGCCTTTCATCCAATTTTCCTGCCTCAATAGGATTTCTCCCAACCAACCCCCTCTCCTGAAGTGCAAGTCTCACGTATGGAATATTTTTACACTTGTGATCTGCTCGATTCTGCCTACCCCACCTCTCCTAGTTCGTCCCTTATAGGTGTACCTATCTCTTTTACCTTATGTCTATTTCCATGTGAATCAATATTATGTACATATATATATCCTATTATATTTTGTGTATATACATATATATTTGCAATTATCCCGAATCCGTCAACAACCTTCAACACCACTCCCTCTTCCAACGGGGTACCCTGAATCTCTCCTTCACAAAAAAATCCTAAAACAATCCTACATCCCCAATCCTCCCTCAACCACAGACTCCCACCCTCTCTCAAAACGCACTACCTACTTCCCTGGCATCCAGTCCCTTAAATTCATCCTCAAAGACTTATACCCCATCCTCAAAAATCACAGCGTTTCGTCCAACCATCTTCCTAAATGTCCTTCTGTTACCTTCAAACGGCCTGCCAGCCTATCAGATCTCCTTAAATCCACCAAGCCTCTTTCCAAATCACTCCCACCCACAGAATCACACCCACTCCGTGCTTGCGAGCAAGATGCAAAACTTGTCCTATTTTCACAACTCCACCCCACTCCATCCCACCTTTTAAATCTCTCACGCCTTTCCCCACTCCTCATACACATCTCAGAATGTAATCTATCTTCTGGCATGCAAACTCTGCTCGGCATTTTACATAGGTCAGTGCTCCACACCCCTTATCCTCAGGGTGAACAATTATCGCGTCTCATGTAAACCCTCTTCCCCGTCCGCGGGTCTTCCCATCCAAAACATGCCTCCCACCACAACACCCCCTTCAACCAGCGTTACAATGTTCCCGTTCTAGCATCCCTTACCATCCGAAAACCCTATAAAATTAAAAACGATGGAAAGGGGATTTATATGGTTATGCAAAGCCTATCAACATCCGGATCTCAATGTAGTTCACTAATTACAGGTGCAGATGTGTTTTATGCGGGATAGTTAGATATTTTGTTTGTCCGCATACATTGTGATGTTCTTGACCTGAGTTTTGACTGGTCAGGTCCTGATGAGGACTTTATTAGTTGTTTTCACCTGGGTAGTGGATTTTGTAATATCTGTGAATGAATTATTTGTTTTCTGCATCGCTTGGAACTATTTCCACATCTTTCCTATCATTCCTATCCCATATCTGCTCCCTTTGGCCTCCTTTCTTCCTTTCCACTCCACAACCCCTTCTTTCACTCCTCTCCCACCACGTTTTTTCCCTTTCCCTGGTACTCTTCTCTCTCTGTCCCACAAGCCTCTCGCTAGTCAGTTCTAACTAATCTTCTTAGGAAGACGGAGTTCAATAACGTCGAAATTATCAAGAAATAACGTGTGAGTTTTCCTTTTATGTGCTCTCATGTTGTTAGTTGCTGTCTAAGTTTTTTTATTTAACATTAACTTCCGTGTTACTTCGAGAAATGACACACACACTTACACACACACGCACGCACGCACACGCATGCATACATAAATATATATACATATATATATATATATATATATAACTTAGACAGTACACACAGCACGAGAACACATAAAATGAACACTCGCAATAGGTAGTGGGGGAGGGGTGAAGGAGAGGGGATATATATATGTATATATGATGCGGAAGTACTAACGAGAGCAATATAACTTTTGGACGGCACAATATAACCCAGAATAAAACATATAACACGTAAAAGGACACTCACACTGTAGATGATTTGAGCTTTCTGCCTATATATATAACTTAGACAGCAACACTCAGCACGAGAACACATAAAAAGAACACTCGCAATAGGTAGTGGGGGAGGGGTGAAGGAGGGGGATATATATATATATATATATTAGGTAATCTACCAGTTAAGGTAGGTTTTTGGATGGAAACAACTATCAAATAAACATTTTGTGACTCCCCACCTTTCCTAACCTTAATAAACCTTTTGTGACCTAACAAATATAAACCTTTTGTGACCTTTCAGTCTGACCTGAAAAAGGCCTCGTAGTAGGCCGAAATCTCAAACAATCTACAAGGTGAGTGCTATTTTACGTGTTATCTATTTATTCTGTGTTCTGTTGTGCCGCCCAAATGTTATATAATATATATTATTATTATTAGGTAATCTACCGGTTAAGATAGGTTTTTGGATGGACACAACTATCAACTAAACATTTTGTGACTCCCCACCTAGCAAACTAATTTATATCAGGACCCTCTTCATCTCGGTGTACTTCTTTCCTCCCTTCATCCCGTCCAGCATCCCTATCCTGTTCCTACCCTTACCTCGCTTGCCCAACATTCTCCCCTCTATTACCCTCTTCAACATTCCACTACCGCTCAATACGCCTTTCATCCATTTTTCCTGCCTCCATAGGATTTCTCTCAACAAACCCCTCTCCTCCCCCACCATTTCTAGTATTTCTCATTTGTTTTCCTTTCGGTCCATTTCACCTTCTCCATTCTTCTCCACACCCATATTTCAAAAGCCTCCAATCTACGTCTATCCTCCTGCTTACAGCGACCACGTTTCTGCGCCGTACATAGCGACGCTCCATATCAGAGTTTTCACGAGTCTTGTCTTAACATCCCTACTCAACGTCCCCGTCATCAACTCCTTCCTCCTTGAGAAAGTCTCCTTGCCTAGCGCAATTCTTCTCCTTACGTCACTACCACTTGGTCCGTATTGGTCCAAAACACTTCCGGGATATGTAAACTGTCCTACCTGCTCTATTTTTCCCCGCATATTTTAATATTTAGCTTAGCCTTTTTCTTTCTGGAAAGTCGCATAACCTTTGTTTTATTAATATTGATTCTCATCCCATATTTATCGCACTGAACCTCCAATTCTCTCAACAATGCTTGCAACCCCCTGGCTGACTGAGCAACTAATGCTTGGTCATCAGCAAACCTAACCGATTTTACGAATTCCCCTCCGAATTTCATTCCTACCTCCAGTTCTTGACCATGCCTCTTTAATCATTTCCTCTACATATACGTTGAACAGTACCGATGACAATGGGTAACCCTGCCTCCTACCTCTTCCTAAAACTGCCCATCGGACTCTCCGTTCCCCACTCGCCCCTGAGCAGTCTGAGACATATACAGGTTGCGGATCAGTCTCCTGTCCCTCCAATCCATTCGTATTTTCTGCAATACACGCATTAATTTTCCCCAATTCACTCTTTCAAACGCTTTTTCGAAATCTACGAAGCAGGCAAAAACGTCCTGGTTGTATTTTATATTCCTCTCGACTAGTGATCTCATTACTGCAATGGCATCACGCGTACCTCTCCCCTTCCTAAACCCAAACTGATCATCCCCCAAGTAATCATTTGCCTACTCTCTATCCTTTTGTTGATGATCCTGAGAATAACTTTAGCTGCGTGGGATATCAAACTTATTGTTCTGTAATCTTCATATAATGTAGCCTTTACCTTTTTTGGAATAGGAGCTAACACTTATTTCACAAAATCTTCCGGCCATATTCCCTTCCTTATTGATAGTAGGAATCAGTCCATATATACTCTTCTGGCCACATTTTCCTAAATCATTCTTAAGTTCCGCAGGGATGTTGTCTGTCTCTCAATTATCATTCCCAAGAATATAATGATGGAAAATATAAGGTGCTATGAACCAGTTTCTCCCCGCGTTCATTCCTCGTGCCTAACCCATAGTCCCCCACCTCACCACCATCTGTTCCTTCACTACCGTCGCATTCCAATCCCCCATTACTATCAAATATTTCCCTGGAGGAACACACGCTATTATATCCTCTAACTCATTGTACATCTTATCGACTTCTTTCTCGTTCGTCGGCTCTGCTTTAATCTCTACGAGTAAAATTCTATGTGTTTCTTGCTCTATGTTGACTACGGCTTCTTCCTACCCCTTTTTTTAAAATGACGGCTAACCCTCGTTGGGTCTCTACCCGGCCGCTGTATATCACTCTATAATTGTCACTCCAGTAATCCCCGCTATCCTTCCATCTCACCTCCCAGAGACCTAAAACATCTATATTACCTCTTTCCATCACTCGCTTAATATTTTCTAATTTGCCTCTCCTCAACATTGTCCTGACGTTCCAGGTTCCTCTTATAACTACTTTCGCCTTCTTCTGAGTCTTCTGTCCTGCTGCAGTTATTTCTTCCCTTCAAGGGTTTCATGGGATGACGACCGCGGAAGCCTTGCCTCTCCCGCTGCCGGGCACGACACACGGCCTCTTGGGCCCAGTCCCGTAGTTGCCAGGATTCATATTATCTATAGTGCCCATCATTATATTCTTGGGAATCATAATTGAGGTGGTTTCCCGTTGCCTTCCTCAATAGTGTTTTTAACGTGACACCATCACTTAATGGCCACCCCATTGGGGTCAGACGCCATTGCAGCCGCCTCTCTGAGGAACAGACGCTGCGTGGACTACCTTTCGTCTGGCTCCTAGCCTTCGACCTATCTGGCATGGGTGACCCTTCCAGGAGTAATTATTATTACTCCCGCCAGCTCAGCTCTAATAATATATATATATATATATATATATATACACCCACACACACACACACACATATACACATATACGCACACGCACGTATATGTATACTAGGCTATGGTAACCCTCACGCTGTTTCTGCAAAGTCACGAAATTTTGTTATTTATACGATAACTTTTTTTGCATTTTCCTGGTCCATACCTCGGCAACATATTCCAGTTTCAAAAAGTAGGATGTGATTTCTTTTCATATTCTGAAAAAAAATATTTTGCAGGCTTGCATAAATTTCGCTCGCGGAAATTTTTGAATTGCAAACTGCATTCAGTTGATTGGAACATTTATTCAACTAATTGACTTTTGTTTCTTTTGCGAGGACTGTAGTTCCTTAATATAGAATTCCGAAGGGCATGGATTCTCCTAACAAGCGTGGAATTGAATTGAAAAACTTCAGTGATACATTAGAAGGAGCGAATTGTGGAAATTTAAGCATTTGTTTTGCAAAAAAATTACATGCAAACTAGACAGAAATGATAGTTTACTATAGAATCTATTACCCTTGCTTTTAAAAGAATTAACGAACATTTATTCATACGAAGCCTATCTCATTCGGTTTATTATTCTGATTTTCAACAGTGTTCTGTTGATTAAGCTATCTAACCGATAACATGGATAGTGAAGGTGCTGATAACAAATACAATATTGTCATTAATTAATCTTATTCCAAGTAAATCAAATTATACTACATGATAGGCTGTTTGTCATTGAGTGCATGCGTACCTTTTGTGTGTCTTGTATATTTTTTCGTATTCCTCAATATTATCATTGAATGGCTACAATCATGAGAACTAATTTTGTAATTTCACCCAAAGGCAATTCTAAAACAACTGTTTTGAGTTTCAAATGTATTATTTAAATGACTAGATTTTGCTAAAAGTTTCAGGCTTAACTTTGTGGAATTCCTTCATGATGAGGGTAAAAAATAGGGAAAGCTTTGCACTTCCACATACTATTAATGCAATACAACCATGGTTTTGAATTAAAAGTTTGTGTAAGTATAAAGTTTTCCCTATTTTTTTACCCTCATCTGACTTTATTTTGTGTGCATGAATTTATGTCTAAAATGAAGACATAAATTGTATTAATAGAATACATCCCTTAATATATTAAAAGATTTGTTATTCAATACAGGAAACAAAAATCGCTGTTAGTATAAATATATTAAAAACAACGAAAATAATCCAAATCACCTGATTATTAGCATTTTTTACCAAATGATAGATCTGGAGATTTTGTCGGAATTAGCAGAAGACGGTTCATTGTTATTATTTTTCTATCGAAAAAGTTTTGTTTCTTGCTCAGCGGTAAGTACGTAGTAATAACTCGAGGAAAACGATTCGTTTACTTAGGCTTTTCTTCATCAAGCAAATCAAGGCATGTTTTTAGAAGGAAGAGATGCTTGTGATTACGTTACAAAATCAATGAACTAATTAACTATTCTAAAAATGCCAATCCACTAGAATATCTTAAAAAGATAAATCTCCAGGGGTCGGCAAACCATTGACTATAAATAAAAGAGAGAAGAATTTTTAATTAACGATTGTGTGATTCTTTTCCGATCTGCTAGCTTTTTTGTGAACATTATTAATGGTTGGTGACTAATTGAATTAATTCGTATTTCCTTAAATACAAAGTACGTGTAACTCAGACCCCAACTATCTCTTATCTAATATTAAACCCAACAAACCTAGATAAATCTCATTGCTTACGTTTATCATTATGTATCTGGTTTTTTCATTCCACTTTCCCTTCTTGCACCCTATAAATATGCTTTGCCTGTGGGTGTTTCAAACCCTTAGCGTTTATTTTGTTCCTTATTACCCTTTTTAAGCTTTTTCTCTTTTGTATACCTCTTTTTTCCCATTATTAATCCTTCATCGATATTCAGCATTCGCTTTTGAAGGCAAATATCTGTTTTCTTCTGATTTCTTCTTCAAATAAGGATTTTTCTCCGGTGTACTCTCCTATTAATCCCATTTTTTATTTTCGTGCAGTTATACAGTTCTCAAAAAAGTTTTGGTTATGATTTTTTATTTGTGTCGTTATTATTGAGCTTAGTATTTACCTTTTCTTAGTAGTATTTTTTATTAACTTATACCGTTGTACACTTAAAGCACTTGAGAGTTTATTCTTCCTTAAGTTTATGTTTATATGCATTCTTTCTCGCTGAACAAAACTTAATATTTATTTTTTGGCCGAAAATATTTTTATGCATTAAATCAGTAAAAATACAGCTTTATTCCGATACCATTTAATCTTACAAGAGTGGTTTTCATGTGTATAAGTAAATGTTCATTCAAGTTATTCTACAATTTAAAAGTACGTGTTGGAACACGTCGGTTACCCCTACGGTCTCCTCCAATGCTTCGCCTTATGGCCATTGACACTGCCCACTCTACGCGGTGAAACATCCTTTTAAAGCCCACTAAGCACAAAGAAATCTCCTGAGTATAGTCCACCTTCTTTTCTACTTAAGGTCTCAATGGCAGGGTTTCCCCTTGTTTACGGTACTTTACAACATAAACTCTTTGAAAAAATCATATTTGGTACAGGAGAGGCTCATCCTAGGATTAAAAGTGGGCGGTGATATAATTAAGTCAGGTTTGCTGATGATCGAGAAGTAGTGTGCCAGACAGTCAAGAAATTGCAGAAATTGACTGCTTTGCAGGAAAAATGCCAGAGATATGGGATAAGGGTTACCAATAATGAGGTTTCCGGCAAGTAGGAAATATATGCTAAACTTTAAAACAGGAGGGAATCACTAGAGACGCAGGAGAGTTTGTGTATTTGGACTACATTTTAGATAAAAACGGGAGTGGTAATGGGTACGTTGGGAGAAGAATTGCGTTAAAAAAATGGGAATTTTCTAGCAGGGAATTGATGACGGGTACACTGACTAAAGAAATGAGTTCACGTTTATTGAAAACTAAAATATTGGTCGCATAAAATTATGTATATGAGACCTGGTTTTAGAGGCAAGAAGCTGATCGCAACTCGCCTATGAGCCTCTCCTATGTCTTTTAATTTTAATTCTTCTACATAGTAGCAAGCCGCTTCACGGCCCGACGGATCTCTTCCTACGTCCTATATGTTATGTTGGTATTATTATATCCGCTTCACGGTCTCGCTACTACCCTCTAGCCCAAGTGTAATTTCTCGCTGTGGGAAATGGGCGCTCCTTGTCTCCGTTTCCACTTTTGTTTCGTACCACTCTATGCTCAAGAGTGCGCCGGTGGGCAGTTATTTCTCATACTGCATTAAAATTGTATTTGTTGTAAAAATCCGTTCCCTGTCTGCTTTCCTTTTTTATTAGGTTAAGATATCATATATTATACCAAGTTTTAAGTTTCTTCTTCTCGCAAACTACACTTTCACTTCAGCCATGTTCCTTTCTTTGATGCCATGCGTTTCTTATGTACATTGACCGGTAAAGGTGAGACATCACTCACCGGGACAGTATATACTTGCCCGTTCGGGCAGTCAATGAACATTTCGGGACTGGAGGTTTTTGAGATGTGGCCGAGGATGGGAAAAATAAGTCTGATAAAGAGGAAAACAAAGTCTAAGGTTTTAGGCAAATTTCAGGAGTATAGTGTGGAAGAAGAAAGGAAGTTACAGGAGAACATCTGAAATAGGAAGAATCTGAGATACTTGGTCTATTTTGTTAAATGAACTTTTCATATGCTCTAGATTCTATGCTATTACCGCGATACCATCTGTGAGGGCTATTGTTTAAAAATAATGCAGGAACGTGCTCTAATATTCTGAAAGATAATGCAGCTGTATTCCATTGATTTAAATAACAGGCGTTAAAATATCATAACCGCATATATTTAAATGAAAAATTTCAGTATAGAGAAACCTTGAAAGCGTATTTGTCTCCGGAATTCCAAAGCATCTCATGCTTATTGGTATTTTGTTATCTGGTTCTATTATTGAATTAATATGAATAATGTACATGGAGGGGAATCATCCTTGTTGTGAATATACATATCTTCCATTTTCGTGAATGCAAGTCATGCAAATCTCATTGATTTGCACAAAAAGGTTACTTTTCAGGATAATAGAAATATACAGAACACTTGAGCTTTCTCGAGAAAGAGGAAATAAATATTGCACCAAATTACATCGAAAGATTCGACCATTGGAATAAAATGAGGGACATACGCCTTCATCATAATTCAAGTGATCATTCTTACATCTCATGTTAAGAAATCATAACAACATCGAACCAAAATCTCGAAAATCATTAATTATTTAGAGATAAACTTTTAATAATGTAGTCAATTATTGTGTCAATGGCTGCATGCAAGTGTTTGTGTATGAGCTAATATACGAGTATATTCAAATACATGTATGAACTAACGTTGATGCATTTATGGCTATTTTCCTACCGCCTTCTGCCACGCGCTTTTGTGGTGGCCTGCAGGGCATTGTGTGAATTTAAATCATACAAATAAGCTTAACTTGACTTTTTTGCGACTGAAAAGTTATTTCTCAGTCTGTACATCAAAACAATGACCAAGAAATGACTCACATAAGCCTTTATTAGTCTCAGTTTGACGATGCGTTGGAGGAAACGATGGAAAGGAGGTTTTTGTACAAGTAAATATTTAATTACTGACCATTTTTGCCCGAAAGATGATTCCCCTTGATTCGAAGACATGGGATTCTGTTATATCCTGTAGTATCATGCGGGATGCGTTCCAAAAGTGTAGCTTTTTATTTTTCTAGTGATTTATCGAACAGATTTGCAAAAGCACTTAAAATTCTGTAAAGTACTGTCTTCGGGCCTCTACCATTTTTTCCAGCGACTCTGCCATAACCGTTACGCACCCTGGAAGGCGTCTTTGAGGACCTCTCGCAAGGTCTTCGTCACGCCTGATTGAATCTCTTTTATGGACTAAAAATGGGTTCCATTCAGGGCTGTCTTAATCCAAGGGAACAAAAGAAACCTACTGGGGCGACGTCAGGACTATAGGGGGTGAGGCAGCTTTGCACCAGGTGTTTGGCCAGGAACTCGCGGATTCGTAGCGCGTTGTCGTGGTGAAGTTAGCAGGTAGCGGAGATGTCTTTACTCGTCCCGATGACCCTCTTTCGGAGTCCTTCCAGCACATCCACGTAGTAGCCAGGGATATTACCTTTTTGGGCTTGGGGGACTAGTCGCTGTGTCACTAAGAGCTTTGGCGTTTTGTTTCTGGGTCGTATTCAAAAACCCATGTTTCATCATCACTGACGACATTGTCCAAATAATCGGGTTCATTTTCAATAGGTTGCAAAACTTCACTTGAAATTTCCGCTCGGTTGGTTGGTCTTTCGTGGCACGGTCGGCGCGCATAGGTTTACACTAACTGACGTACTGCCGCTTCCACAGCTTGGAGAGCACTGAGACCGGTTTTTCAGAAAAGCTTAGCGTCTCCCCACCTACTCCAAACAAATTGATTCCACTATGACCAATAGAAGCGGCGCAGGAAATTAATTACATTACTTTTGGAACGCACTTTAAAAATAAAATACATACAATACATCATAGATTAGCGCTTTGACCCGGGGGTTGGTAGACTGAAAATTTACATTCCTTCCCATACAGAGTCATATTCTTATACCTAAATTGGCTCTTCCATCTTAAATTCTTCATTATTTGACATAAATATTATATTTGTCCTTTGGTATTCTTCGCCAGACCTGCACTCAAAAGTTTTATTACATAAGCTTGAAAAACACATTTTTAAACTATTTTTCTACCTTAGAATGCCTTTTTGTCTCACCGTTTACATGCTTTACCCATGTCTCATCCCCAGTTACGACATCACCAGAGTGCGTTACCATCTTTAAATTGGATTGTGTTTTTTCCATTAAAAAAGTAATAACAGATCTTGCGGGATTTTCTATAACAGCGCACATTTTAAAAGTTCGTAGTGAGCAAAGTAGATGATCCACATTCATATCACATAAAATATCACAGCAGGATGCGTACTGAGTGTAAGGGCGTTTAGACACCAAAATGGTGGCTCTACCGACGCATTAGGCTTTCGCCTAATGCGGCGGTAGAGCCACATTAGGCCGCATTAGCTGTGTAAGCCTGTTACTTTCTGTTCAGCCCTCGTTTTTGGAATGATGTAACTACAGGATGGCATGATATGAAATTTACGAATTTGCTTTCCTGTATATTTCCTCGAAACTCATGTTATCAGTTCATCTGCACTGCGTTAGGTTTCATTAGAACGTAGAAAGAAGAGAAAGGGAAAATCATTTGACACTTTGGAAAAAAGAAGAATCAGATGAAATGTTTTTAGCCATTGACGTGTTCATAGAAAAAAATAAAGATTAACATATTTAATTATTAAGCAAAAATCTTGTGACTGTACAAATATTCCCTGCATGTTTGTTGAGTAGCAGTTGGCAGATTTACCATACGTACATTGTTTTCGCAGTTAATCTCGTATTATAACGAGGTTCACTGCGAAATAAGTAGTTGCACTCTGCCAATTAGAAATAATGGACATCAAAAACGGACACTTGGAGTGCGTAGGTTCCTTCCTTTGAGTAAGACCAAAAATACCAAAAAAAGTTCAATTATCGATTTGGATGAACGTCAGGAACCAGTTTCTCAATGATAAAATTCAATTAATATGTAAACATAATATTAAACATTATAAACCTCCCATTCTCAGCAAAGCGGACATTATATATGTGAAACATATTTATCTTCATTTAATGGTCCTGTTTGAGTGAATTTTTGGGATTGCTGAAATGATTTCAGCCTTGAGGACAAAGTTCACATTAATGTAAACCCAAAGGATTTCCCACAGAACTAAAATCTACAGAGATCAAATAAAGATAACCAGCTTTAATGAAAATTAATGAATAAGAAACCAAAACGAATATTGTTATTCTTCTGCCTTCCTAAAGATGATACCTTGTATCGAAACAAGTCGAGCGATTAAGAATTATCTGTGGAAACTTGCGAGTGCATTTATTTTTTTTTTAAACTCACGTAGGCGTCCCATCAGGTTTTTCCTGATACCATTGAATTTGTTATTCTTACTAAAGAAATGTGCTGTATTTTTTAAGGAGAAAGCGTCTCTCTGGAGGGATGTGAGGCCTAGAATTAATACAATGACGTATGTTCGTAACAACCTCAAGTCTGATGTACTTTTTGTTGTGTATTTTTGTTTGCAATCGAAGTGATATTCTGTGCCATTTATTTATATTCCGACCAATCGATTCTTGTATTTCGGCTTGAATGCGTTCTTTCCGGCCTACGGCACCACTTCCCAATCCCCTCCCTCGCCTTTGGCACCCGCATCAATCGTAATCGCGCTCTCCGCTCCCTCCCCACCTCCCCCGATCCATCTTCAAAGGTTACCATTCCAACTGATCTCTCTTTTTCTCCATTCAGTTGGTGCCCTTCTTCTGACCATTGTTCTTCCAACGACCCCTGCACCCTTCGGACACACCGCCACCACACTTGCTTTCCCATAAATCTGCTACCTTCTTGCCTCAAAAACTCATTTCCTTGTTTTCTTAACTAGGTACCTCAGTTGCGTCCCTTATTTTACTTGTTTCAATTTTATCACGAAATGAAAAATTGCACTTACTGACTTTGTGGAACGAAATGATATATTTCGTTCGGCTATTGCTTTGCTAATAATTAAAAATAGAGAAAATTAGTCACTAGTCACGAAATAATTCAGGAAATAGTAAAGAAAGATATTTGGGTAAAATTCCCTTCAAGTGCCAATCACAATGAACGATCAGCGGTGGCAACATTAACAGCGGTAAGCTTTCGTTGGGGGCCACTAGAAACGCAAGTATTAGGTGCATGCATGACTTTATTCACTGAATGAACGTTGACGGTATGAGTTACTGACGGTATAGTTACAATGCTGACTCGGATTACTCTAGTCTCAATAGCATAACTAGGTGATAACAATCAACCATCGGTTTTTCTGCCTTTTAGCAGGTTTTCTCATGGTTGACCTCTATAACTTCCTGTCCTTCCAGTCCATTCTCTCCTCCATACCTTCCTATCTTGATTTCTTCGTATTCCCCTCAAATTTATCCATGTTCAACATCGTATAATTGTAGGGTTATTTATATCTTTATTTATTAGGTAATCTACCGGTTAAGGTAGGTTTTTTTGATGGACACAACTATCAAATAAATATTTTGTAGCTCCAAACAAAACACAATCCAGCAACCTCATCTACATCAGTTCCCTCTTCATCTCTGTGTACTTCTTTCCTCCCTTCATCCCGTCCAACATCCCTATCCTGTTCCTGCCCTTTCCTCGTTTGCCCAACATTCTCCTCTCTATCACCTTCTTCAACATTCCACTACCGCTCAATACGCCTTCCATCCATTTTTGCTGCCTCCATAGGATATCTCTCAACAAACCCCTCTCCTCACCCACCATCACCAGTACTTCCTCATTTGTTTTTCTTTCGGTCCATTTCACCATCTCCATTCTTCTCCACACCCACATTTCAAAAACCTCCAATCTACGTCTATCCTCCGGCTTCAATGGTCACGTTTCCGCGCTGTTTAAAGCTACGCTCCACATCAAAGTCTTTACGAGTCTTTTCTTAAAATCCTTACTCAACATCCCAGTAAGGTTATAGAATCCACCTTCCACCATCAGCGCCTAATGAATAGTTAGTTCTACTCAATTGTATTCACTTTCACTAGCCTCGTGTGTTTTTTTGCCAAAACCGTTTCTTTCGGCATGGCTTCATCTACATCTACATAAATACCCCTGCCAGCCACCAAAAAAGGGGTGTGGATTAGACTGCCATTAGACTGCCTTTAAATAACGTAATGCATTTTTGCAGTATCTCTTCCTCTGCCTCTGCTATTTTTAAGTTTCCCTATCCATCCCTCGTCTCTCTCCGTGGCGGGACCTTCCTAATACCTGCATCGTTGGGTTTTTCCTTTTCTTTTCTTTCCCTATCTGTGTTCTTGGGGAGAAAAGCGCTGTATGTTACATGTTCATGTGGTAGTGGCATATCACCCTCTTACTTTTCATATTCCAACTTGCCCGTAATTGGATAAATTTCTCACTGTATCCTAATGTGCAGTTAGTTTGTCAGATGATAATATGTAAATTTGTACGCGTGTAGAATGAACGGATTTTTGCATGAAGGCACACATCACTGTGAGTGTAGTTTTGCATGTAGCCGTATGTGTTGATTTTGCAGGTGGTTTTGTTCCTTTTTACGGGTGGTGACCTAACACCCCCCGCCACAGCCCTTGCGGCGGCTTGTGGTGTATTGTGTAGATGTAGATACCTCTTACTCCCTCGTTCCATCTTCCCTTCTATCATTCCCTTGAACAGGTACTTCTTCCTCATACAGTGCCCTAACCTTCCTTTCTTTGATTATTTTCATCTATTGTCTCTCTAGTCCATTTCTTAGTAGCACCTTTCATTTTTCAAAGCTATCTTCTCGTCTGACCCTTTTCATCCTCCTCCAAAACCACAGTTTGAAGGCCTCTTATTCTCTTAGTCTTCCGTTTTTGTAAATCCCATTACTAACCTTTTATGCATTCTTTCTTTCCTTTCTTATTGTGTTTTTTCAAAGTTTAAAATTGAATTTCATCAAATCCTGTTGCTTTCCAGTTTCTCACATCTTTTATAGAATCTTCAACGTCTCAAATGCCATAACCTTTTCCATCATCGACCACCTTGTTTTCTTTCTCTAGTTACAAAATCACTTTACATTGGCCTTTTCTCCAATTCAAATAACCATTCAGTACATTCCTTCCACCTGCTCATTACCTTTTCTTGATCACTAATAGTTTTGTCTTCTTTTTATTCTATCTCTAAACTACTTATTACTTTCCCATTAAATTTTAGGTCTCCTGCGTCTTTAAACATAGCATCATATCTTCCTTCCTCATTATTTGATTTCTCTCACTGCTATGGTCACTCATCCATTTCTCTTTGGCCTTATATATTTTTCTTCTGAGTTCATTTTCATTCTCTTAAATTTTCATATATTAATTCTCCTACCTTCTTCTGAATTTACATGTTTCCACCTTCTCCTTTCCTCCATTTTGTTCAAAACCTCACCCGTGATCCTTTCTTTTCTTATTTTCTTCCTGCATAAAGATCAACTGCCTCTTTTGATACTTCTCTCATTCTATGTTTGATATTCTCCCATTCCTTCCATAAAACTCATATCTCTTTTGACTTTCAACTTTTCCATAAATAGTTCTTCCATTTTCCCAAATTTTCTTGGCTTCTTTAGTTTTGTAATGTCTAGTTTTTTTGTTTATTTTTTACCATACCCTATACAGCTTTATGCATTACTCTATTATCACTAGTTTATCGTGAGAATTGATATTTGCTCATGGACAATATTTGCTATCTTCATGCATTTTTTATGCCTGTTAAATCGAAATAAAATCAATTGGGTAACTCACTTCAGTTATTCATGGTGTCGTTGTATATTTCCTTCTTTTATGGATTTCAAACAAGTTGTTACCAACTAAAAGACAGTTTTCTTAACAAAATTCAATTATTATTTTCTCTTTTTGTTCCTTTTTCCTTGTCCAAATATTCCCTCTGCCTCGCCTTTCCATCACCATCTTCATCCGCAATTGCATTTAGGTCTCCAATTATTAAAGTAAAAGATATCCGTCTTTCCTTTTTAGTGATTACTTCAACCCTTTCATAGCACTCATTCACTTCTTCTTCGAGTGTTGACCAGTTAGCTGCCATACTTGTTCTATCACAAGGTCTTTGCTTTTTTCTTTCTGTCTTATCATTATTATTCTTATGCGCTCTTCCTTAATCACTTGTGCTTTTTCCTGTCATTATTTTAACTCCTTTCATTTCATTTTTTTCTTCACCTGATTATCAGCCCATACTCTCCATTCTGCTGCTCTCCACTACCTCCACTATCTCATTCCAATCATGCCCAGAATGTCTAGTCAATGATTTATATTTCTTCCTTTGTATTTTGTAACTTGTCTCTCTGAAGCTCTTCCAATTCAATCCTTACATGTTCCAATTTTCATCTTTTCTTTTCCTGTTCTTGCTTTTTTATTTCTCTTCCAAAATTCTTCTTCCACTTGCTTATCTCTTTCGGTACTTGGCCTCCAACCTCTGGAGTTTTGTGCTTTGAGATCGAAAATGTATCATGAAATTCTTGGAAATAATTGGGTGGTAGTTTCCCGTTGCTTTCTCACAGGCATTAAGATCTCAACTTAATTAAGTCGTCCATTCCCTGAGACAAAAATCGTAAGGGAAATTTAATAACGGACTGGCCAACATCACAACACAACAGGAGGAATCCGTTGTCACTCGCTGAAATAGTGATTACAAAGATAGAATGTAGTGTTCAATTTTCCGGAATAAGCGAAAAGAAAACATATTCCAAGATGCTGCATGATAAAATCATAAATTATCCCCAAGACTGGTGGATTAAAACCTGTTAATCTAAGTGCCTTGCCGGATGTAGTATGCTGGTGTAGATTCCGGAATTAGGAGATGCAAATATGAAGACCATTCTTTTATCCACTTACTTACTTGGCTACAAAGGGCAAAATTAATCGTCGACAATTTTCCAAACCTTGGCTTTTGGAATATTTCTATGGCAGTGAAAATAATGAAAGAATTGTAAAATTCCAATGACAAGCATATGTACATAATTCCTACGATGGAACCATTACTTACTGTACGCAGGATGTAGTTTTTTACCATGTGTGTATTATACCCGATGCGCTAACTAGCGAAACCGTTGTGCTCCTTTAATAAATAAAACATGGACATTTTGTTATTCTTTTAACTTCAATGAGGCACTTCTCAATTTTCCAAACCTAATCACACATATCTCTCATTATGTAACCCGTAAATGCTTGTTTACCTCCCGATCTCCTTAGGATTGGTGGTAGTTTACCCAGAATGCTTCGCGGTCCGCGCATTTCCCGCACCCCTAGTCCATCCCGGTGGTTCTCTGGTCTACTTTACTGCCCCCGTCCTTCTTCCCCCTCACATTCCTTTTATTTCCCGCGGGTCGGTGATTCTTTCACCCCTCCTTTACCCCAGCCGCCATTAGCCCTTATCGCTGTGAAGGAAAATCCTTTTCCCGTGTGTCACCCTTTCCTCCGCATTGCCTTCCTCCTTATGACGCCCCAATCCTGTGCCCCCCCCTGAGCCCGTACACCCCCGTCCCCTTTCCCCTCAGAGGATCTTCTCTGAGCGGTGCGGCATCTTCCTCTCCATTAGATCGCGCTGGGGGGAGATTACTCATGGAAGGGGCGCTTGTGGCATCTGCACAGAGGGTCCAGGATCGGCGCCTTGCTCCGGAGTGAGGAGAGAGCAGGAATGCGTGGAGGAGTGAGGAGAGAAGGGAAGGGTGTTGGAGAAGAGTCGGAGGGGAGTCAAGGAAGTGAGCCGTCGAGGAACGTAGTCAGCCCTCGGGCTATAGTAACTGGTTCGCCAAAATCAGGGTCGCATTTTTTCCGCAGCGACTGCTTGTATGAAAGAGATTTTAAATGAGTAGCATCAGTATAAACGCGTTAACCGTTGCGACAAATTGAAGTCCAAGGTAGTGCAAGGAACATGGTCAAGCCAGTGCCAACGAGTTATTTAATTTGATCAGATATTTTATTAGCCTCAAATAAGAAAATTCGCAGCTACCAATGCAACCTTTGGATTCATTGTAGATGTGCCTAAGGTTATGATTGCTGATCAGGGCATTACTTTACTAATTATAATTTTGTATATGCTTGACTGCTAAATGGTACTGTAGAAGTTTATATTTATTTGGTGCAGAAAAATTATCTAGAGCCAATTTTGTACGTTAATTAATGCATAGTTGATAATAGTTGCCCTGCATTATGGGCACTAAACATTTTTCATTTTCAATTAATAGCTTTCATAGGAAGAAAAAAATCCTAATGCCTGCTTCGGCACAACGGACATATTTTGGAAATTGCTTCTTGCAATTTTGATAAGTTTTACTAGGGAAAAATATTGAAATAATATTATTAAAAGGCCCCATTTTCTAAATTTCAAGAAACTGTAACAGTAACTTTGACGGAGTCACCCGCTATGCGTGCATTATAATGCAACAATTTCAGAGAGTAAAAATCATTCGCCTTGACCGGGATTCGAACCCGGATCCCTCGATATCCGGCCGAGTGCTTTAACCACTTAAGCTTAAACAAACAAACAAACTTATACTTAATTTTGGGGGCTAATTTCAGAGTGTAAGAGGACGTCCCGGTAGCTTAAGTGGTTAAAGCACTCGGCCGGATATCGAGGGATCCGGGTTCGAATCCCGGTCAAGGCGAATGATTTTTACTCTCTGAAATTGTTGCATTATAAGGCCCCATTTTCTCTTATGATCTGTATTTGAAATAGGGAAAAGGTGTTGACATCGCAGTGGTATTCGATTGAATCGCTGTTCTTTATTTAAAGGACATTTATACTAAAATAAAGTCGGATATCCTTTATCTGAAAACGTTTTACCTGTGGTACGTACTTCCATGGCTGGGATTTTCCTGAAATAATCGGAAAAAGAGGAAGAGGGAAATTTATACGTACGACGGTTGTAAAACTTGCAGGGGCTCCCACGCAAATAGTTGTAGACATAAATAGTTGTAGCTTTTGGCTTCCAGTTTACAAGCAGCTTTCTCGCAAATTTCCCAGTAAAAGCGCGAGACAGCGTGGGAGTATATTTGCACGCATTTATTTGTTAAATGTGAATTGAAATGCAACAATTTCAGAGCGTAAAAATCATTCGCCTGCACCGGAATTCAAACCCGGATCCCTCGATTTCCGACCGAGTGCTTTAGTCGGTGAAGCTACCTCCGTCGGTGCGTCCTCTTATACTCCAAAATTTTACGTGTTTAAATAGAACAAGATGTTATGATAGAGTACCGTACAAAACAATGTCACATGCATTTGTAGTGGTGCGCGATGTGCCACATTCTCTGAGATTTAACCTTTCTCCTCATAACCATTATAATCACTATCCCCATAAAAATAAATTAAACCATAAAACATTCGTTGATTTTTATCCTCATAAGATAATTTATTACATAATTATGGCAATTTGTAGTCCCCTACGAGAATAGTAAATAATGATTTGTATTTCATATTCATGGCTGGAATGGTGGAAAACGCAATGTGAGGATATGGAAAGTTTACTAAGGAAGGGTGAAATTGGTGCGCTATACGGCAATGTTAAGTTATTATCGGGAAGTAAGAAGGCAGGATCTGTGCTAATAAGTGGGTTATTTAATTTAGGTTATTTAATAAGGTTAGATAATAGTAGACAAAGAAAGGATCCAAGAGGGATGGGAGGAGTATTTAGAAACACTGTAAGGTAGAGAACTTAGGCCAACTAGGTTAGACATAGAAAAGGAACATGACGTAGAAGAAGATAGCTTAGGTCCAGGCATACACGACGATGAAATAGAAAGGGCATTAAAGAAGATGAAAGCAAATACGGACGTAAGGGTAGACAACATTCCTGTGGAACTATTTAAATGTTTAGGAAAATGTGGGAAGAAGACTCTATACGGAGTGATTCGTAGTATCTATGCGTAAGGAATCTAGCCGGAAGACTTTGTGAGATCGGTGTTAGTTCCTATTCCGAAAAAGGTAGAGGCTACGTCATGTGAGGACTACAGAACATTAAGATTGATATCCCACGAGGCTAAAGTTATTCTAAGGATCATCAATAAAAGGATAGAGAGTTAGGTAAATGATTACTTAGGGGATGATCAGTTTGGGTTTAGGTAGGGAAGAGGTGATGCCAATGCACTAATGAGATCACTAATCGAGAGGAATATAGAAACAATCAGGACGTATCTGCCTGTTTCGTAGATTTCGAAGAAGCGTTTGATAGAGTGAATTGTGGAACATTAATGCGTGTATTGCAGAAAATAGGAATGGATTGGAGGGACAGGGGACTGATCCGCAACCTATACATGCCTCAGACTGCACAGCTGCGAGTGGGGAACGGAGAGTCCGGATGGGCAGTGTTAGGAAGAGGGGTAAGGCAGGGTTGCCCATTGCGACTGCGATTACAAGGTTATGCGATTTTCCAGAAATAAAAAGGCTACGCTAAACATTAAAATAGGAGGGGAAGAAGTAGAGCATGTAGAACAATTTATGGATATCTCGGAAGTGTTTTGGACCAATACAGTCAAAGTAGTAGGGACGTAAGGAGAAAAATTGCGCTAGGCAAAGAGGCCTTCTCAAGGAAGAGGGAGTTGATGACGGGGACGTTAGGTAGGGAGGTTAAGAAAGGACCCGTAAAAACTTTGATATGGAGCGTAGCTATGCACGGCGCGGAAACGTGGTCATTGGAGGAGAAGGATAGACGTAGATTGGGTGCTTTTGAAATGTGGGTGTGGAGAAGAATGGAGAAGGTGAAATGGACCGAAAGGAAAACAAATGAGGAAGTACTGGAGATGGTGGGTGAAGAGAGGGGTTTGTTGAGAGAAATCCTATGGAGGCAGGAAAAATGGATGAAAGGCGTGTTGAGCGGTATTGGGATGTGAAAGAAGGTAAAAGAGGGGAGAATGTTGAGCAAGCGAGGAAAGGGCAGGAACAGGATAGGGATGTTGGACGGGATGAAGGGAGGAAAGAAGTACACAGAGATGAAGAGGGACCTGATGTAGATTAAGTTGTTGGATTGGGTTTTGTTTGGACTTACAAAATATTTATGTGATAGTTGTATCCATCCAAAAACCTAGCTTAACCGGTAGATTACCTTATGAATGAATAAATTCATGGCTGCGTGCGGTTTCGATACCGGGCGACCAATCAGGACCACGGTTGCACTTGGCGCGGTGTGTTCCGTTGGATCTATTAACGTGCGGAACTATCTGCATTTCCGAGTATGAACCCCAGAATAACGAATTACGCTATTGTTTTTTGCTGGTTCCGCTTTTTTCTCTGCCACAATAATTAATAGATGGAGCTCATCGAGAGGGATTACTTCACTTGAGTGTTTAATAAAACTCAGCCAATTATTCATTATTAAAAATTCTCGTTTTTTTGTTAAAGCACATCTTGAAATCACGCAATGAAAAGCGATCAGTCGAGCATGAAATAGCCTGCAATCAACACGCAAATTTATCTTGCTGAGCTTCTGTGAGGCATACCATGTGTGTTATAAAGCGCTGTTAATCCCAGCGTATAATTTACGGCGTGGGGAAATATTTACTCAGTAATTTTCTAAACAGAGGTTGATTATTACTTATGAATATCAGTAACACTGTGTTTGCATTATAAATACGAATGCATACGCTCGGATTGAGAAATGCCGCACTTCACCCAATTCCAATAAATGTACATTTAATTCTGAATTGACTCTACCACCGATGCCTGAGAAACCCACCCTTAGAAATGATATCCATTGATGTCCTAATGAAAGTATTTTTTGCACTCAGCCATCAATTTTCTTAAACACGAGTTATTGGGCAATGTAAGTTTACACTGATAACTGTGGAAATGTCAAAGGAACATTGATTGCTGGCAAATGATTCATATTAGGTAGAGGAAAATATTTGAGAAAATTTTTGTGAAGGAAGACATATCCGTCTTATGCGCGGATTTAACCATGAATAGGAATGTTTTAATTACGCGGACATATGATAAATAACCAAATGTTTGTGAAGTTGGACGAAGAGACGAGGCGGGGGATCGACACTGACCTAAATAACACGCGATCCACCAAAAGGTGAATGGCAGGGGGTGCAAGCACCATTTTGGAAGGGTGAATGATAACAGTAGATTTGGGAGAGGAATAGAAAAGGGAAAAATACCCGTCAAAAAACTATCAAATTACGTAAAAATTTGAGTATATGCTGGAGACTAAATGCAAAACAAGGGTTAATTCATCTAATAAATTAGTAATTTGCTATACAAATCAAGGGAATAAAAATGAACCAAAACCAGTTGTACGACGGGATTCCACCAAAACGAGAGGGGTAATGCAGTACTGAAAAGTGAGAGGGGGAAATTCTACCCTGCAACTCACATTATCCTCCCCCAGAGACACAAACAGCTAGGGAATGGCGGAGCATAAAACAGAGGGAAAAGGTAACTCAGGGGTCTCAACCGCTCGCTGGAGAGTCTCTCAGCTAAGGGTACCTTTAGGGTTAGTTCTGCATGTGGGTGGCACTTGATTTTCTCTAGGCGACGCAAGATAACGGGTGGTCGCCTGATCACACCCGCTGGGCCCGCATGCGTCCATCGGTCGAAAGAGCGAGCAATTTTGCCCTACCCGTGAGATGTCCCTCCCTTTTCTAATCCGCCTCTCGGCTCACGCCTCCTTCCTCCCCACTTCACAATAATTGTGAACATATAAAAAAAAACTTCGAATACAGGGAGGCTATCGGTCATCATTCACTCATTCATGGGTCTTTGCTGTTCACCACTTCTTTGTCTCCTCCTCCTCCAAGTCTTAATTTAACCCCCTCTATATACACTTCTTTTCTCAGAACTTCTAGTTTTCATCATATTATGCTTTCACCTTAAGCATGCATGACTTAAATTTGGTTAGCCTGGAATATTTTACTGCCTGAAATGACGAATCAAAGTGTATGACACGCCAGGAAATTTAGTGAGGGTTATAAGGGGTAGACGTGTATTATTCATTTATTGATAACTTTTTATTTTTCCCAGAAACGGGTATTAAAACTGATGTCCTAAAGACCGCTTCATTTCTTATGTTTCCAAAGAAGTTAGCTTAGATCAAAACCAATTAAAAGCGATTTAATTTTCGGATGACTATGAGGTTCCCGAAAGATATCCCTCTGAAAACTCACTGCCAACGATAGAGCTTTTTGGAGGAAGTGCTGAATTTCTTATCCAGCAAAAAAAATAAGCAACATCGGAGGTACTTCAGAAATTCATCTTTTAGTCCCGCGGCCCTCAGGGTAAAAAGAGCAACTTTTCGATGGAACATCACAAAGAGATTCTATGAGATGATCATCTTGTGAATATAATCGAGAAAATGCGCCGTAAGTCATACCGAGCGCAAGGAGAAGATGGGTGGATGCATTGGGGTCGTGCCCCCGACTGAGTAATGTTATTAGCTTGAATAGAATCCGAGGCAAATATAGTATTACTTATGCGCCCAGAACTATTCTTGAGTAAGTGAAGCTCTCATAGTGTAAAAATGGCGCCCATGCGGTTCCTAAATTAGTTTATTTTGCGGAATGACATGATGATTTCTTTGTAGGAATACTGTTAATGTAATTACTTTTCTTTGCTTGTGACAATAACTCTCCTCTTTTACGTTTCATATTTCGATGTGTCCAGGTATGGTACTGCTAGTTGGGGTGGATTTACTGTTTATTTATATCATTTCTATCATCATATTTTTTTGAGGGAAGAGTAAATAGTTTGAAATGGTTCGTACAAAAGACAAAACAGGTTGATTTTAGATTATTTTAGGAAATAAGCACCATCTTACCACTTTCATTTGCACTGTGGTGTGTGTTTGAGAGTGTGTTTTTGTATGATATGTATTTATACATGTATGAGTATATGTATGGGTACATATTGCAGATATATATGCGTACTTATCTGGAAGAGGGTTCATATGAATAAACTTGCATGCCATATTTAAGCATGATAATCAATATTATTAATATGCAAACTCACAAAAGGATATATTCGTGGAAACTATGGTAAAACGCGAATGCTTAATTTCCTCAACCGGAATAGAATAGCTTGATAAAAGTAGTAATTGAAATTAAATGAAAGTATCCCTCTTACTTTTGATCTACTAATTCCCGACCAAGGCCAAAGTGGCCCTCGAGCCCTGCCTTAAGCCCGGGAAAATCGGAATCTAACGTGCCCTCCATTAACCACAGATATACATTATCCCATTTAAATCTTCCGAGAGACGTCCTCCTTTCATAATACCCACCCCTTCTTTCCCGCTTCCCCTCATCCCCCTAGGAATTGGAAACTTCCGTTTGATCGGCTCTGAGGTTTTATACCGACCATTGGGAGTCTGCACTTTGCGGGAGGGGGGTGGAAGGAGTGGCGGCAAGGGGAGGAGAGGGAGACGGGGCAGGAATCTGCCGCCGCGTATTTAATTCTCGTCCCCACCGCTGGGGTGGCGGTGAACCATCTTCCACATTCGCCCCCGCCCCCCTGGTGTCCCCAAATCCGAAATACTCTCGGGTCTGTCCTCCACCCTCCCTTTCCCGACCAAACCTCCAAATCCCCCCCCTCTCTCCTTGTATTCTTCTCTCTCGCTCCCTCACTCTCTCCCTCTCTAACCTATTCGTCCACGTCCATTCTCAGGGGTCACTGTTGTTGCATCCGGCGAATGGAGCAACCAGTGCGCTGGCCGGAAAGGAGGATATAAGACTCCGTCTTGTTCTTCCTAGAGGCACGTAATATCTTATAGTCGATAGTAGTCACAATTGATTCAAGGATTTGTTCCAATGATATCGCGAATTCTGTGAGTGAAATATGAATGGGGTAACATGGGTGGGGTCTAAAACATTATGGAATCAGTTAGTTTCAGTTAAAGCGCCATTTTGGCGTTAAGAAAATGTCTTCTGCGTTCTGTTGCTGTATAAGCAATCATTGATTGCCATGTAGTATTTTACACATAACGTACTCCTTGAACTCATTTTCGTAAAATTCAAACAAGTATGGTGAGGTAATTGCGAAAAAGATAATGTTGCGTATAGTGTTTATTAAATAGTATTGATTTAAATATTTTTTTAAAACTTAATGGCAATCTGATATTGCAGATAGATTTTTTTTATTTTCAAGTTATTTCGTCAAATTTAATTTTAGCCCTAAATTAAGCCCTAAAATGGTGGCACCTTTTACAGATGCGTACATGGTTAAACTATTTTATGATAAATTTATTAATTATTCACGCATGATAGCCTCTTATTTAGAGGGTTCATGAATTCATAGTACAATAGATTTATAAAAAGATTTTTTCCAACTCTTTAACACTGGATGATAGAGTGAAGTGGGGGCTTTCTTCAATTCCTGAAGTGGTTTTTCTCTCAATCGTCAATGTTATTGCAAACCCAATGAATATTTACGAAACTTTTGTATAATATAATGTTGCAAGAATGACTTCCAGTGTTAATAGTTAGTTAAAATAATTTTCATATAAAAACTTCAAATACATAAGTTTGTAACAAGTCGTTGCAAATGTGAAAAAGAGTCATAGCTTTAGAGTTTTTGCCTATTCTCATTGGGCATGTGGTTACGCGAATAAATGAGTTACGGCAGTGATGCACTATACACGTATTGTTTGGTCAGGGATTTCCTTTCCTTTCGCCCTCTTTTCAGTAAAAACAGGTGCATCATAACGATCAAGAATTTGTTCATTTTTTTGGAGGAAATCAAGTGAAAGCCTTTGCGGAAGCCAAATTTCTTTTACGTTCATTCAACCAAGTCATACCACCTACACACACGAATACGCAGCGGGGTTGACGAAGGCAACCGTTCGGCTATGCACAAAGTGTCTCGAGGATAGATTGAGGGTCCGGAACAAACACATTCACAAAGTAAAACGTAGCCAACTGACGGGGCAGATTTTCGGACGATTAACCCCCTTCTCCTAGGCAACCACAGAGAGGCCGACGAGGTGCTTGGGGGGGATGGGGCGGATTGGTGGAGTAGCGGGAGAGAGAGGAGGGATTTTTCCGTCGTCCAAATCCTCGGAAGGCCCTGATGGCTGGAAGAGTCGGTCGGGGATAGGGGTGAGGGCGAAGGAGGGGAAGGCGAAAATGATGAGTCTGGGGGAGCGGGAGGAGAGAGAGGGGTGAAGAGGAAAGACTGAGATGAATGAGTTGGTGAATGTAAAAATGAGTCGAGATGGGGAATGAGGGTGCGAGTGGGGAAGGGGAAATGAACAGGGTGAGATGTGACGTGATGGAGATTGGCTGATGAAATATGGAGTTTAGTGACAAAAAAGTTATGCCGGCGGGAGTGGGGCGGAGTGCCTTAGGGGAGCGTCGTCGCTCCGCACGAGCGCTGCCTTCATCAAACCCTACTAAATATATATGCGTGCGCGTGTGTATTTACTATTTATACGTAGACCCACGGGTGTAGTAAAATTGCCGTAGTTATTACAGATCATTTATTTTTAAGAGTAATCATTATTGTGCTCTAGTATTAAAGAAAATAGGTTACATGATAATTCATAAATATCACTTATATGATATCGGCATCGACTTAAAAGACAGCTCTTGAATTGTTATTAGGTTTTAGTTGTTTTGAACTGTACATTTGGACTTGTTGAAATGCATTTCCTTTATACCCTGGATACAACTGCGATCCAAATGCTCCAGCATACATTAACTATTTAGTTTTTACAAAGATACGCATTAAATGTACTGTCACTTCATTTTGGTTCATTAATTTATGTTAATGAAATTCAACTTCAGGAAGAATCATTAGCAATTTGCACATTATGTCTGTAGCAATATTGTTTTATTGTGTGTAAAAACTTATTTTTGCCAATTAATTAGTAAGTACAATTAATTAGTAGACCTGATTCATGCATCATTACCGGCAACAGGTAATGATATAGTTTTTGATGGAATAGGTTAATTGGATTCGCAAGTTCAGATATCAAATCGAGGAGTAAGGGTTAAAAATAGATTCAGTATTGTACCAAAGCGAAAGGCAATGTGAATGTACTTGGATATATTTCTCAAAATATTGCGTTGGCATTCTGCACATTTCTTATTCAATGAATTCGGTAGCACTGAAAGAATTTTTGCAAAAGAAACCTGAAATTAGTTACGTGGGGATTTGTAAATGATTAATGCATGAACGTGCGTACGTTTGCAATGGAAAAATTCACCTTTCTCTCTACCAGGGTGGAAGGGACTGGAATTTTCATTTGCTGTTCTCGTGTGCCCTTCTTTTTTATTGACCATATCACGATGATTTCCCGTTGGCAAAATTCCGTCTATATTTTTTTAAATTAAGGTTGTCTGCTTTTAAAGAATGGCCTTGCGTTTTTTGTAGTGTAAATTGCCAAAAAAGTATGCGATGAAAATTTTTATATATTATTATGCTAAGGTTCTTATTAGTTGTCCCTTTTAGTTGAGCATAAATTTCATAAACTTCCATTACCTTCCAAATTTTTTCAATTCTTAGGCACATCTTCATTTTGTATTATTATTTTATAAGTAGTCACAGATACCAAACATGATTACGGTCCCGCCAGGTTTTTCCTCTGCTCATTAGGGGTGCTCTCCGCCACATTTAATTCCTTAAAACTTCTCTGGTCATTCTCATACACATCTCCTTAGAGTGAATTCATAAACATAACATTTACGAAAAATTTATTCTCGATTGAATGACCCTAATCCTCCCGTGTGTGAGGTGACTATTCCTATGTAATTATTTGCCAGTGAATATACGGCACGTTCACAGCGTCATATTATTCCCTCGCCATCTTTATCAGTAAGACCTTCCCTGAAAATCCGAGAGCGGAAGCAATTTAATGGAAAAAAGTGTTTGAAAAAGAGTAATATAGAACTAATTTTTTAAAAGAAAGCACGCATAGCAAAGTCGTCCTTAAGTCTCATCTAGAGGACAACGATAATGGATGTTTTTATTCTTTTGTTTCCGATGATCAGCAGTGTTCTGGTCGCATTTCAAATCAATTTTCCCGTTTTTCTTTGAAGATCGCACTAGTAAATATTCGCGAATTTTTAGCTAAGCTACCTCTGCTTAGGGATAACTTTTGACAGGAATTTTTTAACAGAAGTAACTTGTGTAAATTCACTCCTGACACGAATCAGAGTTTTCAGTAAATAAACTACGACTATATATGCCATGGCATGGCATCAATCGATTGAATAGGATCTTACATCATCCGAGATTTTGGCCTCAACAAACAACTCTGTTATTCACAAATGGTTCGATGTCACCGAAAATGAATTAATCATGAATCCGAGGATTGAGTTTAAAGACATTAACCTCTTTTATGGAGTGCCACGAGGATCATGATTGGGTATGTGCTGTTCTGTATATATTTATAAAAGTGATCTCTAATGGAACACAAACATTAGTGCATATCTCATCCTCGGTAGTAAGTCATTTGAAGAAATACAGGCTTTATATCCTGTGGATAATTTAAAAACGTTTTAAAGTGTATTCACACATGCCGCCCTGAATTGAAGTATCTGATTGAATGTTAAAAAATGCGCCTCAGCTGAATCCGCGAAAATATGAATGAAAAAAAAATCAAAATAATTGAACTATTTCAAAAAGCAATTGGATGTGCTTTCATGAGAGATTATGACGATGCGAAATACTTTGGAATGCTACGATAAAATCGGGGGTGGAGGAGAATATGAGACTAATTTCCGCCTTGAAAAAGGTGGAAATTTATATAACTGACATTTGAAGGCTCACCTATTGAATCACGAATCAAATATTTATGCTTGTTTAATACCCTCCATCGTTATTTGAGCCAAATGTCAAATTTTAGATGAATTATGGAACCAAATAGTCCGTAAGGGTAAACCATTGCTTGTTTATAACAAAAAGCGCACAAGCATCCGGTTTGTGAGTTTTTCATGCAAGAACAAAGAGCGTCACAATATTATATCACCGGTGATCAAAGCTCCCAGTGACTGGACCTAAAATCAAAATTTTTACCGGGAATCACTCGCGCAATTACACTCTTGTGAAGCGAAAAAATATAATTCGTTTCATAATAGTTATTCATGAGAAGGTAGAAACGAGTCAAAATGACAGACGCTGGCCAACAAAACTGACTGTCGTATCGTAATCTCCGCCTAGGGCAACTAGTGAACTCACAATAAAGAGGGAGAAAAGTAAAATTGCTGATAAAAATGTGTATAATATTATGATTTAAAATTAAAATAATTTATCGATGAATTATGGCATGCTCCAATTTGAATCCTCATTTCTGCTATAGGGTGTGTCAAAATCCTAAGCTATTATATATGGCCACGATAGAATTTGTAGGTTATCAACGCAGTGATGAATGTTTCAAATGTGTTGCGATGTTGCATATTGGTATAAATTTTGTAATAAATCTACTGCATAATCTTATAAAAGACATCGATATTTGCATCGCCGCAGAACATCTTAAAACCCCAAACCCTCATTTCTATCACTTGCTCTCGACGTCATTTACTCTAATTGTCCTGGCAGTTAGTCCCATTTAGGGTTTTTCCGGGTGTTTGACTTCCCCCATCCTTTTATTAGGATGCTTCTAAATGTAGATTGAAATAAGCTGCCTCAGTTAAATGATGAAGAAAGTTGCTTACTATATAATCTCCTCTACCGGAAGTATTAGTTTTTCCGTTTGTGTTTACTCTCTGATATGTGATTAGAGTATCTACATCATTTTCTCTGAAGCACCATTAATTAGAGAAATGTATTTCCCTGAAAATCATGACAATGTATTATTTTGAACGATAAGAATAGGCATTTCGGATGGAGTTAAGGAACTGGAAAGTATAAAGATATTGAATGAGTTGCTATATTATGAATTATGGGGTTTGAAGGTATATTATATGATGAAAGATAGGGTTTAGGAGTCGAGGGGTTTGTAGTGCAAATGTCTATTAATAACTTACTTCATCCTGGTAGAATACTCATCATACTATGATAGGGACCATATGATTTTAATTTTATCCACACTAAGCCTCTTCAATCTCCAAATTGATGGTTTATCAAGATTTGAGATATCATATGTGGTATTCTTCCGGTTTTGATAGGTTTTGAATGGAGGCAACCTCTACAAAAGTACAAGATACATTTACGTGCCTTTTCTAACCAGACAAAACCTTACGTCTGCGACTTCAACAATACCCCGGGATCCATCAACAAAGTGCGTGGCAGGTGGTGCAAGTACCAGGTAGAAAAGGTGAGTGATAAGGGAAGGGATACGGAAGAGGAAGGGAAAATGGAAAAATATTCGTTTACATTCTGGAGGAAGGGTTAATTCAAAATAATGCTTAATTCACCAAGTAAATTAGTTATTTTCCACGCAAAAAAGGGAATAAAGTAGACACTTTAGAACAACCGTAAGAAGAAGAAGAATTAAACGGATTCAGATTGGTATCCCTCTCCCACAGTAATGATCACTCATAACCAGAGTGGAGCACTGACGGGCCCGAGTCACGTGGGCTTCATTTCGTCTCCTGACCATCCTCGCCGGGGACGGGGAGGGTTGAGTACGGGATGAAGGGCCTAAGGATGGGTCGGGTGATTGAAATTTCACCAACTCCCTGCCCCACTGTATTGCGCTAAACTGCTGACTATTTAATCAACCCCACCTCCCTCCTTTCAACTTTCCCTCCAATTAAAAACCAGATGAGATCGGGAGTGACAGTTCCGGATTTTCTCCGGGAAGGATGTCGTCATTCTCACCAAGAGCTTGGCCTTTTTGTCTACCTTTGGAACCTACCTAGGTGGAACGACCAATCATTTCCAGAAAAAATGTGGTTTCGGTCTAGAGTTATTTCATGCATAATTTACTCCCACTATTAAACTTTAAAAAAGTGGCGTATTCGACGTCGTGCTGTGGAACAACCACAGTTATCAAGTCGAAGGTTGGTTTGATAGACGTGGGTACAGCTTATTTTAAGTTAAACTCAAGGGCGCGTGAAATTTAGCCACCAGGGTGGGGGTCCAGTTAGTTTGCATGTGCCACCTGTGGTTTCCCAGGAAGAGCAAGCAGACGAGCCCAGCATGTAGAACACAGATTTAGTGGAGCCGAGGGAAAATTGGAGTGAAAACATTGACTTCCTTGCTGCAACATAGAAACATTGGAAGCTACGAGTACCATTTAGTTTGGATGTTTCTAACCTCTGTAAGCATAAGAATACCAATTTCGCTAAAACGTTGGCTATCGTCCAACTCTTTCTAAACGATTAGGACGGATGAGGTCAAGTAGGGATAGGTATTGTTTTCAAATGTAGCATGCCACCTTAAGGTGCAATACGAATCTGTCACAATGTGGGTGAAAGTAAATGAAGTAATTTTCAAAAAAGCTTCACAATTTGCTGTTTCACTAATTCGAGAAAGAATAATAATGAAATTAGTGATGCTCATAATCGTCATTTCCCCTTGCGTTCCTGATCGCATCCAAAATACTGTAATGCAGTTGTCATTCTAATTTTACTTTGAGATTCAGAAAACATGGGTTAATATTTATTTTGACGGAAAGCTGTGTTTCTTTTGTCATACAATCGTATTGGAAGCATTTTGAGTAATCACGCATTTTAACAAGGTATTGAACCTCATAAGTTACTTTATTTAAAGAGGTCTGCCCAAAGTGCTTTTCGTAATGCTTTCCTAGCATAATTGAACTTTATGTCACATTTACTGTTTTCTTTGGTAACAAATACACTGATTTATATTAAAATTTATGTTTAGTAAGAGTGTATGTTGAGTTTTGTGATCTACTCGCAATGAAATATTGTCGGTGAGATTCCATTGAATGGTTTATGCTAGCTTAAAAAATAATTATTTTTGATGGCGTATTTGTCAAACCTTTATCTACAGTGAAACTTTCTTCCTGCAGGTTTCCACTGGATATTCTCCGTCAAAGTCGGCACTGAGGATATTCTTTTATTTACCTATAGCCTCCGCCATTTTTATTTCAGCAAGCATTCCAATCTTTTACTTCCGTTTTCTCTCTTCCCTTTGATTTTTCTCCGTCTCTTGTCAGCAAGCAACTCGTAATATATATATAAATGCATATAATATTTGCATATAAATATATGCAAATATATATCCCTCTTTTTTATTTCTCTCACTATTTACCATCTCTCACCAATTCTTATCATTACATCCTCATTTCGTAGTGTACACTGAGAAATGAGGAACTATTTTGCCTTAAGAATTCTTCTCCACAACCATATTTTAAAAGTTTTAAGTACTGTTCATCTTTATTTTTAAGGGTCCAAGTTTTGCTGCAATAAGATATTACATTCCAAAAAAATATTTAGTAAATCTCTTCCTCAATTCTACTGAAATTCTACATTCTCTAAAAAACTGTGAAATCTTTTCAAAATCTTTCATAACCATGGATATTCTCATCCATATTTCCTTGGTACAGCACCCATTCCTAGTTACTAAGCTTCTTAAAAACTGCAATGATTTCATTTGCTCACCAATTCTTTCTTCAGTGGACTTAGAATGATTGCTTTGTGCCTACTGACTGTAAACACTTTTCTCTTTCCTAAATTTTTGTTGATTTTGTATTCTATTACCATTCTTATAATACTCTCCAACAAACACTGTAACATTTCTCATTATACCAACGGTCATCATCTGGAGTTTGCCATCTGCATATTTAATGGTCTTTATTATTTTTCCTCCTACCACAACATCCCTTGATTTTTCCTTATTAGTGAACTATTCAGAATAAATATTTCCGAGAGCTAGTGATAGACAGTCTATAGCAACATCCTCTTCAATGCCCATCTCATCTGTCTCATAATTTCCTAAGTTTATCGACACTTCAGGTTTGGCGTTCAGTTATTTTTTTATTATCCGATCCTTCATTCAATGCCAATTTTTATGTTTTTCCTCAGCTGCCAACTCCCGTTAACTTAATCAAATGCCTTCTTATTAGTGACAAAATCTATGCACAAGTGATTTCTTACACTTTTTCGCCAATCTTCCTAATATACACAACAGCAGTTCATGTTCCTTTATGCTTCCTGAATACAAACTGATTTTTCCCAGAATTATTATCAATTTTCATTATTATATTGCAAATTAATCGAAAGAAAAATTTGCATATCCGGATGACTCTGATGCCGTGAAGTATAAATGACCTTAAGAAATTCGATGGTTTATGGCTCAACTTTGTTGAAGTTCTTGTTCATGGAATGAGAAACATTGTACTTTTCCACTGCTATTTATCTGGGTACTACCGGTTTCAACGCTTAGGCAGGCACCGGATGATGACGCCTAAGCGATGAAACTAGTAGTACCCAAAGAAATAACTGTGGAAAAATACAGCTTGTTTTTCATTCGATTATCTTAAGGGGATGAATAACAAAATAGAGGATATTGATAATGGAATGGGTTTCAATGTTAATGAACAGAAGACCGAACGCATGGAAATGTCATCTCTACAGAATAAACGTGCACAGCAAGATGTAGTAATAGGAAACTGTGAGTTTGAGGATGCCAAAATTTTTACTTGTTATCTAGGAGTGATTGTCAAAAATGACAATAAGACTTCTAATGAGATCGACCAAAAAGTGATGGCCGACTGTGAGACATATTAGGCTAATATAACTTTCCTTAAGTTGAATATCTGGTCAAAAAACTAAAATATAAAAAATATTGGTTCCTTTTTCTTAGACCTGTTGCAAAATATGGAGTTGAGATGTGGTTTTATCCAAGAATGAAGAAACACTTTGGAGATTTGAAAGAAAAATAGGGGCAAGAATTTATAGCTGGGTTCTCCAAGTCAGTGAAACTGTCAAGGGTGGGCGTAATATAGATACAGAACACTCAAACGGTGGAAGGGGCCAGGAAGTGAAACAGGACCACGGAAACTATGGGTGCATGATGTTGATGAAGAGTTAAGGGCAAGAGTAGCTCCAGGGTGGAAGGGAGAAGGCAAGAAGTAAATCGGAATGGGGGTATATAATAGCCAATATAGTGGGTCGCGGTAGTCCAGGGGGTAAGGGGTTGGACTACTAAACGGAGGGTTCTGGGTTCGATTCCCGGGAAAGGCACTGTGGGCACCTGCAGCTCCATCCAAGTTATGTGAGTTTTCGGGTACCAGGTCTTCCTGGGAAACCATTACCGGCAGAGGGAAAGGAACTGGCCCCCCTACCCTGATGTGTGAATATTCACAGGCCGTTGGGCTTAATACTGGGTGAACTCTACCATCACCTACCAAACCGACCTTCGGGTTGAATACTGTGTTTATGGTTTTTTTAATAACCAATATAACCAGGGCTATGGGTGATGATATGGAGACTATGTGGCGTTAGTTAAAAATAGGAAAATATAAATACGGGATTACATTATCGAACATGCATAAAGAACGAACGAGTCATGACATCAATGGAAGCAAATAGATGAAAATTAATTATGTTTTTTGCATTACATCTGATTTTTTCGAATGCATATGAATTGCTTTATGTCTGTAAGTAAATAAAAAAGGGCTAATAAAAGATATTCGATAATCATTAATGGAATAGCGAGCATGGCATTTCACCCATTTTTATGGATATATAGCAAAGAAAAATATATTATAGAAGATTGACTTTTAATAATAAAACCACTTTACTTTTCCACATAAACTTTTTAAGTTTTACTACCTAGGTTTCGTTATAACATAACATCATCAGGTAAAATTGACAAGTCCAACACCGTATATATACATATCTCTGGGCGGAGGGGAAGAGGAGGGAGGAAAGAAAGGATTGGTTGAGCTAAGAAGAGGGGGGCTAAAAGTCCATGGTTTGAGGTGGATAATATTATATTAAAAGTCAGTATGTTATGTATTAATTAATATTAAAAGTCAGTATGAAGATTTTCCACCAAGTTACGCCAGAAACTGTTTTATAGAAGATATAATGAAATCCGTTCTTTGAAGAGAATAGATATTATTGCCAAAGTGATTATCTTTTTCCGCGACCGTAAATACTGGATTGAAAAAGTTTGCAAAAACTTACTGATTTCATTGGTTTTCTTTACAAAGTCAATATTATGAGAATACCATATCGTTCTTCATGACTGTAATTGGAACCTGGTGACACTTTTTCAAGGAGGAATACCGGAATTACATGCAGGATGTAATGTGATGATTCCAAAGAAATTTCGCTCATTTTAAATTCAAATATCACCTGTACTGAAATGATACCTCCGTTGAATTCAGTTTGCGCTTTTGACAAAATGGGTCGCAAAAAATATTGATTTGTGTTGCCCAACCCCTGTCGAGGCAACTTTACTCGATTTTCAATATAACGCGCCCAAACCTCTCTCTGATCCAACTATGCCCGTGCGTGTGCAAAAGCTACTTTTTGATCTTACAATCAGAATCCTATCGATAAAGCCGTCTCACACTATCGACCTTTCATCAAACTCTTTTTTAATCTCCATACGCACCCTGTTGACTGCCCTCATCCCCTCTCCTTTCCAAGGGAATGTTGACTTTTCGATCGAGAAATGTTTATAAAATTTTCTTCATCCTCCCCGGGAAAAAATTCAACTCTTCCATCCCCAGTTTCATTATTTTTTTTCAACGGAAAGCAATGGAGCTTATCCAGGAAGCTTTTTCGTCGCCGAATCCCGAGTGAAGAGAATATTTCAGGTGATTAAAAAGACCAAAGCTTTATTATTGGATGCTACTTTTTTTATTCTAGCGAGATTCGGTTCTTGTTTAGTTTTTCATTTAAAACATCTGAAAGTACGAGTATTTCAGCGATCGCTCAGCCTCGCGCCCTCGTGACAGCGGCCCCAGTGTCGTCTGGCGATGCGAGGAGCGGAAGAGAGAGGGCCACCCACCCCGCCCTCGTTTTGACCTGCCGCACGCCCAACTTCATCTCTTTGAACTCAGCTCGCCTCCAGGGGTCAAATGTAATGAGTCCAAATTCCATCTAGGCCATTGCGGCAACAAAGAAAGAGGCTCTTTTTTATCAGCAGAACCCTCGAGCAATCCACCACGAACGACTACTGGAGCTAGGAAGATGGCCGTGCTTGCTTCAAGGTTTTGGCACTCCCGGACCAACCTCGACTTTGAATAATGAACTGAACAGGTGAACGACATCTATTTAATTATAAACATCAAGAGTACATTTAATAACATAAGAATAATGGGACAAAAGTTTAATATTTGTTTTAGTGATGGAAACAATGGGATGTATGCACTCAATTCGTAACCTATCAGTATTCTCTAGCTTGCCGATATCTACGAGGGCAGGCTGAAAAGTGATGCACGCATGCTTGTAGAGTGCGAACAGAAACAAATAGCAAGATCAGACAACAATTATATTAGAGTACAATTCTTAAGTTTAAAAATCATGTATTTAGTTATCTTTATAGTCACCGTTAAGGCTAACACATTTCTCCCTAAGTGTAACGAGTTTTTTCATTCCGTCACTGAAAAACTCTTCGGAATTTTCTCGAATTCAGAACTTGATAGCTGCTAACTCATCGTCCGAGGCGTAATGAATACCACCTTTGAGGTATCTCTTCAATTGAGGAAAGGAATAAAAATCGCAAGGCGCAAGATCGGGGAAATAAGGAGGTTGTGGAATCAGTTCAAATTTCAGGTTCGCATAGCCCCTCCAGTCGCGAGCGAGGCGTGTGGACGAGCGTTGCCAATTGTTCAGTGATGAAGGCGACACGTTCTGTTCACGTATTAATTGTGAATGCAAGACTCTGAATAATTTCGATCGTTGCTCGAATACTGCGGATTTTTTCATCATTGCTCGCGAAAACCCTCGGTGGTGGTTTAATATAGCCCGGCCACATGTCAAGGCTAATCCAGATGGCAATACTTCCTTTTTTATCTCGAATTTCACCCACGCCTTCATGATGTCCTAATCAAATCACTTACTCAGTAACTTTCCCGTCTGCCAAGGCTTTCTACATCCCACTCTACTTCTCCCTAAGTTTATTGTGCTACCTTCCTGCGATTCGCTAGGTTCCCAACTTTTTTGTATCCCCTTTGAACACTTCTTAATGTGTTCTACTTAATTCTTAATATTTCCCTACATTCCCTCAAAGACGTCTCTAATCCATCTTTTTATGCTAGTAATTTTCTCATTGAATTTTTTGATTGAATTAACACTACGCTTCATTTAATTTTTTTGCTGATACGTTTTTACCGTCTCGGTTCTCAACCTTAAAGTTTTTTCACCTCTGAATTTATGAGTCAACATTTTTTTGATGTAGTGAATTATAATGACAGTTTATGCGTTTTGGAAGTGTTTTGCATGAAAATGGTTGAAGTAGTGGAAACAAATGGATAAGAATTGCATTAGGCAAGAAGGCTTTCGCAATTAGGAAGGATTTGATGGCGAAGACGGACGGAGTACGGATCTAAAGAAAATATTTGTCAACATTTTGGTACGGGAAGGAAAAATCGTCACTAAAGCAGGATGATAGGCTTGAATTGGAGACTTTTAAAATGTGATTTTGGAGAAGGTGGAGTAGACAGGTCAAACCATTTGTGTAATCTTATTGGGTATTTTATTTATTAAGGTATTCGTAATCATTTTGGATAATGTTGAATGAGGCAGAATGATGGACGGCAAGCTATGGCATAGTTTTACTTGGGGTGGAAGGTGACAGAGGAGGGAGAAAACGCACGCTTTCAAACACAGGGCACTCTGACGGACATGTGAAAACCCACACACGCACCTACCACCATACCACCGTATCATCAATTTCAAGGATACTCTCCGAGTAAAAAGTACTCTTAGTAATCTGACCCTTTCTCAAATAAAATATATCTCCGTATTTATTTTAACACGGAAAAGGGTCCCATATTCGTGAAATCGAGGGAATTCCTAAACGAAATACGGGGAAATGGAAGTCGACCATCCTTCCTGTTAGTTTCACGGATTTCTGGCCTGATTTAATGTCAGTATTTTCCATGAGAAGCGTTGGAACCGCTCCACTGCTGAGAAGGGGCAGGAGGGGATGAATGGAAAACCAGTGATTAAAAGGGAACCTCCCTTGGGAGTGGGGAAGGAGGTGGGTGGCGACTTGCTTCGGGATGGGGTTGAAATATTCCGAGTTCCGTACTGATTGTGGGACTGAATTAAGGTCCGTGTCAAACGGCCTTTATTCATTCGTTTCGCTTTGCGGTCCTCAGCCCCACCCTTTTCCCCCCTCCTTTGCCTCAATTTCAGCCAATCACACTCCGCTCAACCTCTTCCTCTTTGTTCTATTCCCTTTGCTCCTCAGAGTTCACTCTCTGCCGCCCCCCCCCCCCAATGCGGCCACTCACCTCCGCTTTCCCCTCGTAGAACCCCAAATATGCGCTCCCCTTACGCACGAAATATCTCGCGAATAATCCTTTGGGTAATCCGTTTCATTCAGAGCCTCCGTCAACTCCACCGCCATAATCTCCTTCCACTAATGATAACTTTCCCCCTCCGCGTTTCACTAACGCGATAATATGTATGGGAAACAGTTTTGAACTGAACTTCGAGGAAATCTGTCATCTTTAATGGAAAGGAACACTACTATGAATATTTGAATATTCCTCCTTCGCAGTATATATTCATATTAACGAATTACATGTTTTAAAATATTTAAATTTCCATGAGAATATCCAGTTAGCAGGTTAATTAAAAAATGATGGGACTTCATAATTACTCGATCTATCTAAATCTTTAGCCGAGCTTGTGATTTTTCGATCTTTAGAAAGCTGTTCGATCATGATAATTCCCAGTGGGCGAAGCCTCAATCACCACAAAATCAAAAGGCGAACCTCAGAAATCCTAATGACAATGGAATTGACCTGAGTTATGCTTGACTGAGTAAGCTTTTTGACATCATACGGGACACGCGAGCTCTTTAGGTTTAATCGTCCTCTCAATCTCACACTAATTACAGACGTGGGATATTTTCCTCATGTGGGCTATATGTATATGGGCAGGGCTGGAATATTGTTTATTTTTTGATTGCGTTTTCTCTGCGATGGAAGAAAATCCTCGCCTCGGAGTTTGAATACAAATGCAGGCGTCCCATAGCCTCAAGATGGTGTTGGCAGGGCCCTCTATGGAAGTGTCATTCACGACATAACACTCAGAAATAACAAAGCGGATGACTATGACGGAGGAGGCGACAGTTGGCACACCGTCGCATTTCACTACGCGGATCGCCTCCAGAGACTCGCCTCGGAAACAACCATCCGGAATAAACAGGGGAGAACAAGCGATATGCAGAGGAAGGAATACGAAAGGATAACTGTTTTCAGGACACCGATGCATTCCTGAAGAATACTTTAAACGGTCCATATCCTGAGCGCTTTTCACTCATATTCTCTGCGAAATCCCGCCGGATGCGCAGATGTATGGTTATCAAGAAATATTACATTACGTTGCATAGTAAACCGCTAGCCATCCATCACTCGGGTGTGTGGCAGGAGATGATTATACACCTGACTACCTTTGAAATAAACTACTTTCTTCCTTCAGGACGGTCTGTAAACAATTTTCTGATCCCTTATCGTTTGTGGAAAAAATGACATCTTGAATCTGTTTCACGCTTACTCTCTCAAATTTCACTGGTACTATGTTCTCGCCCTCCAAAGAACGATGGAGCTAATAATGATTTTATAAAATTATTTCTAAAGAGAAATCCTTCCAATAAATGCAAAAGATTCAATCTGTAATTTAACCTTCGCTTCGTGAGTCATTCCCATTCTAGCTCCTACAATATTTTGGATACGCTACTAAGTTTATCATAACAACGTTTTACAAATATAGCATCTCTAAACCGCACGGAATCTGATTCGACAATCGGTGGAAGGGGATCATGGGGATCCTATATACCAGAAGCACAATCTAAGGGAATTATACACAGCGAAAGATAACAATGCTCTTTACACTTTTCGTCACATTACCCCAATACTCTTTCGAAAAATCCTAATTTTTTGTTACCTTGTCCACACATTCCCCGAATATTTTTTACCCAGTAGTTGTCGTCATTGAGGACAGCGTCTAAATGTTTAATGGAGTCTACACTTTTTATTTCGGTATCCCTGATGTTCGGGAGGGAATTGATTTTTTTTCAAAAATTCATCACTACAGAGATGTTTTGTTTAATTAAATATTTCAAGTGTCTTGTATACTTTATACGGCATTTAGGTCATCTGCTTAAACTGCTTTTCCCCAGGAATAACGCATATGTATGTAAACCCCTGCATGGACGGCAAATAAACGTATCTTGCTATTAACAATGTTGGTAAAGTGAAGAAGGAATAAAAGACGTCCGATCACACTACCTTGAGAAACACCCGAAAAGGGTTGTACTACGTTAGTACGCTACGTAACACCATGTCAGACTCTTTGCACCCGGCCTTTTGAAATCCTTCAATCAAGCCCAGAATATTTTAATGCATGCCATAGACTTCTAGCTTTGTAAGTTATTTAACTATCAGGTACATTATCAAATGATATTTTTTGATCTAAAAATTCGCGTCCATTGGAACACTGGTGCATAAAACACAATAAAATTATGTTGTTCTGTTTCTCAGATTTCTAGAAGACGTTCGCATAGTTTTTTGTAGAAATATTGAACACAAATTGAAGATGACAAGATTAGAATGTCAGGTTCAAAGATAAGCGAAACTTGCACGTCTCATGGTGCACAGGTGGAATGAAAGTCGTTATGGGCAGTGTAAAGAAGAAGAGTAAGACAATTAATGTCGACGCTGTCGAACATATTTGTCGAGTAAACTGTAGGAGAGACATTTGTAGAACTGGAAAAAGGAATTACAGCCCGGGGAGAATTCACAAAATCATTTAGGTTTGCGGATGATCTATCTCTAGCTGCCATTCAGCCAAGGGGTTGCATGTAATACTGGGTCGAATTGGAAAGTCAATGAGATAGTTATGAGATGAGAATAAATGCAAACAGAATAACTTTTACGCGGTTTTTGAGGATGAGGAAAGCTAAGCTAGTATCAAAAGGGAAGGTCATATAGCAGAGCTGATGGAACAGGTTATTTATATTGGACGCGCAGGACCAAATGGACAAAATACTAAGAGTAGAGCCTAAAGAAGAATGTAATCAAGCAAAGATGTTTCTTTTTGAGGAAACATTGTGAGAAAAGACTCGTTTAAAGTTCTCCTGCGGCGATATGCTACGCCGTTTGAAACGGTCTTCTAAACTGTGGATGTGGGGAAGAATGGTAAAGGTGACATGGAAGGAAAGAAAAACAGATGAGGAACATCTATGCATGACGAGTGAGATGAGCATATTCATTGTCAAAGGGATGTTGAAGGCTTTAACAAAGAGAAGAATAAGGGAGGGAAGAAAAAGGCGTAGTTGAAGTAGGCTATACTAACAGTTTTGTTAGTAGAGGCGAAAAAATGTATTATTGACAATTATATTTCATGTCCATTCAAAACCTACTGACGTAATGGTAGAATACCAATTATGATGGCGTTGAAAGCAATACCTTCTATATTTTTGAATTTCTGTGTCCAATTATTTGTCTTACACTTAGAATGTTTTCACATAGGAATTATATGCTATCTAAAATTGACTTTTTGACAAATAATCAGTGATGAAATGGCTTACTAGGCTGATGCACATGTCCGGTACCTTTAGGATCAAACTCTCATCATCGTTTTTAAATATTTTTATACCCTGCAATTCCTCGCATTCGTGTTCACATGGGCAGTAGATTCCGCCTAATATTTACCAACTTAACATTTTCCATACGTTTTAGGGCACATATCATTGCTAATGAAACTACAAAATTGAAAATATCTTAAATCCAATATCAGAAGTAGATGTTTATAATAAAACTTAAATTTGATATTATAAAGGAAGCAGTACATGGATGTTTATATCATTAAGTATATTCCTTCTTCATTTTTGCCACTGCCGTGGATGTAATTCTTCCCCTAGCTATTTATCATCTGGTGTTCTGTTTTTCATCAACCATGGCATTCAGTTTATGTATGTGTAAGAAGGCATAAATCTTTGTGAGATGTATTTGAAATTAATTTCACTGAAATAGAAACTTACTCCTGAAAGAATTCCATTTCTTGCTAGAACAATGCCCAAAAAAATAATTCATTAGAATGGTAAAACATACGTTTTATATAAAAATACGAACTAGAATTAGTTAAAAGCAATTACTTTGTGGATTTTAGTTTAAAAGAGTTATTATTCTGATGATTTTAAAATTATTTAATTCAGAACATTTTTAAGTGTTGATCATTATTTTAATTTGAAAATTACCACGAAATCACGACCATATTTGAGTTATATTTCAGCAATTAACAAAACAGTTCCTGCACTTTTTATTGAAATATTAGATCTCCTTGACCGGGTAAATTCTTGCCGGGTATATTGGCAGTATTATGGAAGGGGCTGAAGAAGATGAGGATGGCCTCAAAGCAAATAGATTACCTACCGGCGAGCTAGTTCGTTCGACGATTAGAAAATGTTATTTAAATATCGTTGAGAAATAGTTAAGACGTCAGTAAGCGTTGCAATGCTGACGACCGGCGTAACGTTGAAGGAGCCATAGCGGTGAAATAATCATCGGTCTTACCCCTTTCAGTGAAATAATGGAGAACATCATTGTTTCACTGTTTGCAACTGTGGTGCTGGGCCACAGATTACCTGTGTGATGAGAGAATACTCTTTCATTTCACTTCAAAACGAGCTATAGGACACGAAGGAAGTCTCAAGCAATTAAATTTTTAATAACTGACGTCTAAATAACGACGCCGTAGTAGCTCATTGGGTGACACATTTGGCTTCCGTGGGCAGGGACCGTGTTAGCATCCAAATGACGTCTCTGGATATCTGCGGCCCAATGCCTTTGATTTATAAAGGTATCATATATTTCTGAAAGGCTCTAAGGCGCGCAGTTAAGTGAGAGCTCCCTCTTCTTTTACCCTGTTGCCCTAAACCTCACTATCCATGTGAGGCTTAGGATGAGATGACCTCAAACCTCACCTACTTAAACCAAAATTGAAATAACTTCTTCAATTCTGGCTATTTATTATTCGAGAGAACTATCGATTGTGATTTCGACCACATCAGTATAGTATCAGTTTAGCATAGGATACTATAGTGGAAATGTTAACTATCATTTATCTCCAGTATGGAAAATTTCCACAAAATTAAGCCTGAAAGTATACGGTTTATTAATTATTCGCTTGAATATTTACTTTCAATACCTATAATGAACTTGCGGCGGGTAACGCGAGGGGGAATTCTGAATGGTAGAAGCTACCAGTCGGTCTAATTTGTAACTTTTTATCTTCTCCTCGCGCATTGACCGTGTTTTTCTTGTTCAGAGAGGGAATTAATGATATGCATCCTTCCCACGACCGTTCCCGATGAGGGAGGACGGGCGGAAGTATTCAGGGGGGAATCGGTAGGGGCGAGAGACAAGAACCTCCTTCACACACACACACACACGCACGTCGCTCTTGTTGGAGACCCAGTTCCGCACTTCCCGCATTGGCCAGGCACAACTCATCCCAACGCCGGCTTCGCTCCCAGCGCGCGCCCTCTCCAGCCCCTTATCCGTCCTCCCGTCCCCCTTCCCACAGCAGACACACCCCTGTAAACCAATTGTTCTCCCCCGCAACAGAAGCGAAATTGCTCTCGCCGTCTCAAACATGGCCGTGGAAATATTTGAGGAGCGGGTCTCGGGTTGCTGTGAGTAGAGTGGGCAGTCGAGAAGTGGAAGGGTGGGACCGGGGCTTGAGTAGCAAAAGGGGAGGGCCGCTATCATTTCTTCTCTTCGGTCGGATGTAAAGGAAACAGTGGGGAGACGCAAGTTGGGGCGGGAGGGGTAAGAGGGAAGAAGGCCGGTAGCCATATCGTAGGATTCATTTCCAACGGCCCGTATTTGCATAATACATGTCTGGCCAACCTTGCCTTTGTTTATCTAGAGCGGTTTGCGCTCGCCTGATTATCACGCAAAGTTTAACCCCGGATTATTAAGAGTCCCGACGGTCCAGGTTTCTGGATGTCTTCTAGGTAGGTTATTGAATGGACACTTTCATGACGATTTGAGCGGACGGTAGCTATGGACCTCAAGTTCCACATAAAGTAGTTAAATTACGAATGCCTCCTGACCCTTTTGGACCCCTTACGAGTTTTTCGAGAGGTGGTTCCTTTTAAAGAGGCGTGATTTCTTTGGAAGAAACAAACAATTACCTCTATAAATTTGCTTTCCATCAGGCAACACTTTTCGTGGTCGGCGGATAGTTATGACGAGGAAATAAATCGATCTAATGTTTGGGGCATGTGATTTTTTAGATGAAATTACGAGCAAGTTGACATGAACTCTGCTTCCTGCCACAGTTTGTTAAAAGTCATGACAAATGAAGATAATACAGTATAAACTGTCTTAAGGGAAGAAAAATTGGAGCAAGCACGCATGTGGGTATTTTCCATTTAGACTGCATCTCCCTTAATTATTCAATTAACAGAATGGATACCGCTGAAAGAATGAAGAGGTAGTGAGATAGTGAGATTAGCAGCACAAGAAAAAATACTGCAAGTAATGGGAAAAATAGAAATACTCTACGGTTTATATTTATGTAGAAGATTAATGAAATCACAAAATGTAGTTAACTTTTTCTAAGATTGTGAGAGTTAGACTGCAGAGGCAGTGGAGAAAATAAATGGAACGATGCGCATGTGGTTCCTGCAAATGGGTTGAGAAAATTAAAATGGGATGACACGAGGTATGTCTGAGCCTGGGCCAATGAGACTGGCAACGTAGCGTTCGATCTGGTGACACTGAAGGCACTGGCATTGGAGGGGCGACAGGGAAACATGTGATCCGCCTTCAGTACGGGTTTGAACTCGCTCGAGTCATTTGGATCTCCGCAGCGATTTTTTTTGTGAAACAGTTTTTTCTATTGTATTCTTAAAATGAGTGACATCAATTTCGAGCAACGGTGTGCTATCAAGGTTTGCTTCAGACTTGGGCACATTGCAACGGAAATTCTTGCTAAACTTCAGCAGGACTACGGAGGTAGTGTTTTATCAAGAGCTCAGGTTTTTCGGTGGTTTAAGGAATTTTCAGAAGAAAGAGAGTCGACTGAAGATAAACCATGAAGCGGAAGGTCTTCATCTTTAAGAACCGATAAAAATATCCACAAAATCCGGGATCTTGTGCGTTCAGATCGTCGATTGACAGTCAGAAAGATCGAGGAAAGTTGCATTTCACTCACACCACCGTTCGTCGAATTTTGACGCATGAATTGGGGAGGAGATAAAATTGCGCAAAAATGGTTCTGAAAAACCTTTCGCGAGACCAAGTTTTTGGCCAGTAAAAACATTTTCGTGGCTCCTCTGCGTCCTTATCCGCCTGACTTGAGTCTTTGAGACTTTTTTCTCTTCCCGAAGTTGAAACATCACCACAAGGAAATTTATTTTGGAAGAATCGAAAACATTCAAACGGCTTTAACCGACCAGCTGAAGGCTATTCCAATATCGGAGTTCCAGCACTGCTATAAAGAACGGAAGGGCCGTCTCCAGCGCTGTGTAGTTTCGGAAGGAAGTTATTTTGAGGGTGACAATACAACATTGTAATTACAAGAATGAAAAAATTTCAAAAATCAGGCTCATTACTTAAATTACAGACCTCGTAGAAGTAGAAAATGAAGTAATCTGAAAATGGATTGAAGGGGTGTTATGGAGGACAGTACTTAGAGTTATGTGGAAACTAATTATAATCAAATCCTGAGTCATATTAGGACACTGAAGATGTTTTATTGAAAGCTCCTGGTTAGAGGAAAGATGCACAGAGGACCCATGACATCTTTAAACATGGATGGGGAATGCCAAAAATGAATTACAGAGTAATGGAAGGCGTTGGCAAAAGTAGATAAAAATAAATGAAAACTTCAGCGGAGTATAGGATATTGCTTCATAAACTACAATAAACCAACCCTCAAGTCCATAGTCTAGAATAAGGATAAGCCTACTACGGAATTTGTATTTAACCTCTAAATAAGATTATATACACCCTTTTGGAACGTGTTTGATACAGTAAACCTAACCTTGGATTAGAATCTAATAACAAAGTGCTAACTAATGTAATGAATAATTTTCTCCATGCCACCTGCGGACTTTCTAAAAAGATCTGATATCTGGAATATTACTCCATATTTGTCATCCAACTGTGGCATGACTCCTGCCCTCATACACATAATGGAAGCTCAAGGGAGGTCAGAATGTAAACTGAAAGAAGTTGGCTGTATTTGACGGGTTTTAAGAAAATGTAATTAAGTAACTAGCGTTTTTTATACGTGTGATTTTCAAAACACACTTTTATGTTGCCCTTTGGTGATAGAGTTGATTAAGGAATTAGAGAAAGAGGGAGGATGTTCCGCCAGGTTTGTGAGCAATTCACAAGGTTGGTGTGGAGTGTTGAAGGTCGGAAGTCATTCCGAATGCTCGGAGAGCTGGCCTGCGGCAGCGTAGGCTGAGGTAAGAACCGAAGCAGGGATTATTTATTAGCGGAAATGAAAGAATGGCGGATATGTATATTTTTTGAGGAGTGAATGAATTAACTACTATAACGATTAAATTTTACATATTTAAACATACGAGTACACAGAGGCTTTAAGTGGCCTTTACGTCCTTTACTGGGGTTACCGATAATTACTTAGCATTACAAAAATAAACAAGAAATTATATCACAAGAGAAATGTATTTCTCCAAAAAAATAATATTATGCAACGCTATGTTGCATAATATTATTTATTTCTAAAAATTGACTTTGGAATTTATGTTGTCTCAAGGCTTGCACTTTGAAATTAAATTCTGAAAAATTAAATTCCATAATTTTATCCTGGTACTTGCCAAACCATTTTTTTCCGGCCATTAAAGTTCTTTCAAACAGTGTCATTTAAACTTATTTCTGAACATATTAATTTATAAGATTGATTTGGCTTTACAAAACTGAAAATCATTTCGATGAAAAATAGGTCTTCGAGCTGAAAACAAGTAAAGTGTGCTATCATTAAATACGTATAAAACCTTTTGAAAGACTAGAAATTCCAAATCATCTTCTCATCATAAAAGGAGCGAGTTTTACGTGAATCGCAATTTCAACTTGGGTGAATAAATTAATTACGCATAAAAGACTTTAAGTTTTACTCCGCATTAGTAATCCTATTTATAGGATATTTGGTCTTGGCATAAAATTTCCAGGCATACAACCTTCGATTTGAACATTTCTTTCAGCTAATATCGGGATTCTCTCACTATAAAAGCAACATTGAATCCATAATAAGAAATGACGGGCAAACCTCTCAGGGGAAATTTTCGGTGACCTTGGAGCAAGTCAATATTGAGTCCCATTCAAGGGATTTCAAGTCCGGGATTTAGGAACGGAAGGAATATTTTATGAAAGACTGATAATGCTGAAAGGAAAGTAAGTAAATATGAAAATAATACTTGACGGAATAAGTCCAGTAAAATGGTTCATTTTGTGTAACCCTTAAGTAAGCAGAAAGCTCAAAAACCGAGCTTTGTTCCAATAAAAGGCTTGAAAATAATTGATTTTTAGCCGACAAAGATTCATCTGTTTCACTCTCTATAAAATATCGTACCGTAAATTCACAAAGACTAGTTTGGGACACCGCGGTTGTGCAATTGGAATGCTATCCCGTTAATCCCCGTTGATATATATCCCTATCCCCATTTCTCTGCGATATCTATGGGATAGGCACTACTTTCCAATGGTGCTGAAGATTTCCTTTTCGTTATTTGTATTTTAAATATTCCAATTGGCATGATTTATCTGCTGCTACAGGTAATGAAAAAGTGAATTATTTTATTTGCAATTTAATAAAAATAAAATGCCGCATGAAATAACAATTAAAGTACCAACCTGTTCAATTTTTTGAAAAAACCCTCTTGGGATCGTGAGGTCTTGGAGACTCCCGGATATTATGTATATAATAAGCGCCCGAATGTTACAATAATCTCAGGTGGCAATGAATGTAGAATATTATTACTCTCAGTTGCGCTCAGCAAACAATGGACCTTTTTTACGTCAGTTAAAAAAGAAAGTTCCTTCCTTAGGAAGAATTTCCACAATGAAATATCGCCTGAAACTTATTTTTTAAAATTATGTCAAGTGGATAATAAAATAAACTAATTATAAGAAACTAACATGTTTTTCTTAGAAATGAAGTGGAAATTTTTTCTTCAAGAATTCACGAAAAAAATATATATATTTATATTCTTTCATTGCTAATGCCTACGTTATTTCGCCCTATGGCTGGCAAATAAATATTAAGTAATATGCCTTCGTCATCTCCCCAATAATGGCCGACGAATGGCAAACAACGATTGAAAAATCTATTGACATATACTGCTCGAGCCTATCGTGACTTTTGGGCAGGCTGAAGATTAAAACCTGGCATATTCGCTGCTGACGCCATACCGAGATCATAATCACCTGTAGGGGCTGGTATTGTTGGGGGATATTTAGTGTTGGGGTCAATTCCACACTGGGGACAATTAACTGCAAATTTCATTTGGTACAGTCCACAATGCCAACAAGAATGACCTCTTGCTGCAGGCTGCTTCCGGGTAAGGATTGCAGCGTTTGAATATTAATCTCGGGTAACAGTCGTCTTGAAAATGTACAGTTGAAGCCATAATATCGAACATCCATAGCATCTTCTTTGAAACATCGAAGTAACACTGAAGGCTTTAGTTTTTAAACAATAGAACTTTCTAATAGAACAAGATGGAAAACGCTGTCAGATATTAGACCATTACTCATATTCAAGGTAGCCGGCAAATGCATCTTTGTCGTTTCGTCGCGATACATTAAGCACCCTCAAGTTTTTCAATACGAGCGGTCGAATTATTATTGAATTTGTACTTGGGAAAATGGATCTACTCAAGGGATCGGGTGTGAAAAAGTTCGGAGGGAACTTCGTTCTTGGGCGCGACCATTCGTAAAATGTTTTAATTCCTGAACGCCATTAAAAACTTTCATCCGTGAGGCTATTAATTCTCTTGTTTTCGTTATAATAAGTTAACATATTATTTTTTAACCGTAATTAACATTCAGAGCAAAATGCCCAAATTTTCCAATGGGTTCACTTTGATTTGGTGTAATATGGCATGGCGAGAGGCATGATGCACTAGAAGAAGTAAATGGGGTAGGATTGCCTATTTAACCAATTTACTAGATCCGATAAATTCAAGGAAATTTAACATTTTTAAGCCTCGGCAAAAGAGGATATTATGCGAAAATAGTTTAATGAAAGTTAAATAATGCGTGCGTAAAATTAAATTAATAGAAGTCATTGGAAAAATTGCAAGTATAACCAGATTCGAATAATTTTACTCCGGATGACTTTAAAATATTATATTTGCAGCCTGAGTTAGCGCAATCTACGGAAAATGAAAAAAAATCAATTTAGAAACGATTTATTAGTAGTCTCTAAAACATTTTAAGATTGAATTGGAAAGAAAATTTGATGCTCAATAGCTTCAGTATAAAAGTTCCATGCTGCTTCCGAGAATTACCGTCGCGTTTGTTGGACAACAGTTTCGCCCCCAGTTCTGGAGGCGTCTTCAGGTCGATGCGATCTTCGTTGAATTTTAGCCGGCAGTGTTTATAGGAGACTCGGCCTGGCCAGGAGCGCTCTTATTGGCTGTTTCTTCGTGGTAAGGTGGTATTACCCTTTTTCACGAGGAAGTCAGGGTGTAGCCATCCTCATGGCTGAAATTATTTGGATTTTTCATTATTTCTCTTATGAGCCTCGGGAAATAGCGTTTTTCTCTAACCAGAACTTTTGTTTGGTCACACTCAATTGCGTGTCCTGGTACCGTCCACGTATGTTTGGCGATTACCAATAACTGTTTGTTGTCAGTGGCCCTCTGGTGCTCTAATGGGCTTTCTGGTTTGACAGATTTAGGATTCTCCACATTTGTCCTTGATCTCATACTGTATGCTCCTTCGTACATTAAATCGGGGATGGAATACATAGGCTTAGGGATGATGTCGCTGAGTTTTCGTGTTGCCGAGAATCTAGTTCTCAGATTATCCTTTCATAGGTACGTCCGTGAGTACGCCGTCCGTCGAATGGGACATTAACCTTCGTGTCCCTTGGCGGCATTCGTTGAGAGTAGACTTAGCGACGCCAAATTTCTCTCCACATTCATTCTTTCCTGACCATCCCTAATGGTGCAAATGACCTTGGCTGTTGGTCGCCTCTCTCAAAAACTACTACTAAGGAATTGAATTAGTTTTGCATATCGCATATGCTCTTGATTCTATTTTAGGAATTCGGGTGTAGAGACTGACGGTTTTATATTTTCACGGATCATATTGAGTCACTTCTCAGTTCATTTACCGAGCTACAGCGGCAGGAAACGGAGTTGTCAAAAGTGGAAAAAAATTCCCAACAGTTCTCCTGTTTCAATACATTTCTAGGTCAAGAACTTCACAATTTTTTTCTCATTTTCGGGGAATTTAATAGTAATTTGGCAAATGAAGGACGTAAAATACAAAGAGAAATAAGCGGGTCTCTCTGTTTCATCAAAATCTGTCCACGGCGTCTGGGGTTACCATTGTAAATGCGCCCTTGACCCACGATCAAACGCCGCATTACCTCCCAAAATGCTCCGGTCGCGCTCCTAGCAGTGGGAATCGGAAGTAAGTGTGGGCGGGGCGGAAATACGACGGACGAGGAGGAGGGGTCCATTTGCTGCGGCCCACCAGTCCCTCGTCGATGGAATCTCCGCCTGTCAGTCCGGCAACATGCCCCTTCCCGGCTTCCATCATGTGCTCGTCACGTCAGGCTTCATGTTGGCCAAAGATTTAATATCCTCTCGCCGCCAGAGCGAACGAAAGAAAGATATATACGGGGGCGTGTAGGAAACTCGCACACGCTCCGCCGGGTGCTTACGTATGTATCTGGCAGGGGATTCCATCCACGTCTTGCCCCCAATCCCCTCGGGACCGCCGCGAATCAAAAACCGACCCTTCCATTCCGTCCCGAGGGACACTGGTCCCGTCTCCTTTTGTTCCGTCCTTCCGCGCCGACGGAAAGAAGTTTCGGAGCGAAAGAGAGGAGAGGCGGGAGGAATTAAGGGAGTCCGGGCGGTCCACCGCGACAAGACGGACGTGGAAAGAAAATAAGGGACGTACCATGCTCGGAAAGAAATGAGAAAAATCTATTCGACTGTCAGTTATTTTTGGATGCTCACAGGACCTCCTAGGCATGCTGATCGGAGATATCCTTGGCCATAATTCATGAACACGGTTATTCGCTTTTACGGAGAAAAAGAAGTAGACGATATTTTAGCAAAAAATAATCTAAGTTGACTACGTTTATGAATACATTGTTCAGCATTTGGAATAATTGAAATACTCGTTATGTTTTACCGTTTATGAGTTGGGTGAATTCTTCTCGGGTCTTTCACCGGGTTGGTGTCTCCATAGCTCCCGACGTTTAGATTCCCATTTATTGATACATTGTTCAGCATTAGGAATAATTGAAACATTCGTTATGTTTTACCGTCGGCTGGAAAAATTGTTATATTATATATACGAGGTATGCCAATAAAGTAAGGTTTGTAGCTACCTAAAAGTGCCAATAAAATGTGTTTCATTTGAGTATATTTTTTCCTGTGACCAAACAGCTCTTACTTTATGAGCATGCCTCGTATATAAAATATAACAATTTTTCCAGCCGACGGTAAAAAATAACGAGTGCTTCAATTATTCCTAATGCTGGACAATGTATCAATAAATGGGAATCTAAACGTCGGCAGCTATGGAGACACCAACCCGGTGGAAGACCCGAGAAGAATTCACACAACTCATACGCCGGGAAAGCACGAGATCTTTCAGTGATTGTTACAATCAAGTATTTTACCGCGTCAATCATAGAATTGCTTCAGCAAGTTAATAAACAAAACCCATGGATTTTCAGAAAGAAATTCATGACCGAAAATTTGTTTTGATTTAGTTCCAATTCTAATTTTGTTCACAAATTATATGAGACCTTTTACTTGAGTTAATTGATACTCTTCCTGGTGAGTCGTCTTGCCATTGGTGAACATATTAATCTTACTATACACTTCGTAGTTTAAATCATTTGCGAAAATTAAAAAATAGAGGGGGTTGGTTTACTCTCCCCAAAGTTTTACTAGAGGTCACTCGTGCGCTATCAAAACTCGCGTAGTCAAAGACAACCTCTGTTCCCATCTCGGCAGAAAATATTTCACTCAATTAATTCCACTAATATTTATTCGGGCAAGTTTTAATTAATACACTTTTTTATCGTAGGGAAAAGCAACATTGAAGTATTTCGAGAAATTACAGAGGCAGAGAATCTAATAAAAGAGATGAAGAAAAGGAAAAAGAAATTTGTTAGACATATAGACTCTGACAAAAGAGTATCTGGAAAATATTATGAAGGGGAAACTATTAGGAAAATAAGGGAGAAGAACGCCAAGAGAGAAATTTATGGATGTAAAAAGTACTATGAGAGACACAACATACAAGGAAGTGTCTTAGGTCCCCTCCTTTTCCTTATTTACATAAATGACCTCAGTACCGTAGTTAATAGCAAGCTCCGTCTTTTCGCCGATGATGCAGTAATTTATGGGGACATCCGAAGTCACGAAGACAGAGTCGTGTTAGCCAACGACCTAGATGCAATTCAAAATTGGTGCGATACATGGCAATTGGAATTAAATTTAAAAAAATGCGTAGTAATACATTTTTGGGAAAAGAGTAATTCCCTCACTTATAGTTACAAAGTGAAACAAACCAATATCGCGAGGGTAGATTCCTTTAAATACTTGGGTGTAACAATTACTCACGATCTGTCCTGGGGAAAACACATACGAGAAATATGCGGTCGTGCTAATAAAAAATTGGGATTTGTGAAAAGAGTGCTAGGTAAATGCGATGAAAAAGTGAAAGAACGATGTTTCCTTGCCTTGGTCAGGCCCCACCTAGAGTATGCTGCCTGTATATGGGATCCTCATAACATAAATTTGGTTCCGGAATTAGATCGAGTTCAGCGGAGGGGGGGCTAGATTTGTCAAACATTGTTATGACCAACGCAGTAGCGTATCCACTTTGCTAGACAATTTAGGTTGGGATTCTCTTACACAACGGCGTTTCCAATATAGATTTAACCTATTAAAAACATTTAAAGATGGGCCCTTTTCCGATGACATCAAGGATATAATACGAACTTCAACGTATTACGGTCGAAGGGATCACGAATATAAGACTAGAGATATAGACTGCAAGACTGACAGGTTTAAAATGTCATTTTTTCCAAGAACGATAAGGGACCAGAATGCTTGTAGCCGAAATTCCCCGGGAGTTAGTTCATTACAAAAAATATTAACGTACAGGTTAGGGACTTCGCGAGGATGTTTATACATGTGTGTATGTATGTATGTATATATATATGTGCATATATGTGTATATGTGGGTCGCAGTGGTCCAGTGGGTAGAGCGTTGGACTACTGACCGGAGGGTCACGGGTTCGATTTCCGGGTGAGGCACTCTGGGCACCTGCAGCTCCACCCAAGCTAGTTGATTTTTCGGGTACTAGATCTTCCTGAGAAACCATAACCGGCACAGGGAAAGGAACTGGCCCCCCTACCCTGATGTGTGAATGTTCACACGCCGTCGGGCTTGGTACATGGGTGAGCTCTACCATCACCTACTAAACCGACCTTCAGAGTGATTACTGTGTTTATGGTTATATGTGTATATATATATATATATATTTTTTTTTTTTCTTACAGGTTCCCCCCACCTTTCCTCACCTAACCCCCAAACCCCTCCACTCTTACCCTTCCCTCATGGTGCTCACCCCCTGCCACACACCTTTTTGGTGGCTCTCAGGGTATTTTTGTAGATATAGATGTAGATACAATGAATTCAAATGAACGTCAGTGGAGGGAGACCAATGACATGGCTCCGCCTTTTAGGAAATGATGATATTATCTCGTCAAATACCTTTTGGAAATCCAAAAAGATGGATCAACTTGCCTTGACCTCTCTTTGGAGAAAGGTAAGGCATATTTAAGTAGACCTAATTGAGTTTCGCATGGATGGGAATATGTGCCGATCGTTACTTATGATGTTTATTCAGTGGAGATATCTCGTTACCGAACTTAAGATAATGTTTCAAAATATTACAGCAAATGGACTTGAGGGAAAGGGATCTGTAATTTTTTGGGATACTGAACTATAATTTGCGATTTATGTGTGTTTTTTTCAAAAATCTTTATTGCAATTTACAATGGATAACTCTGTTACAAATTATTATGATGGAGATAAGTGTTGGATCGCCGGGAATGTCATAGATGGTTATTTTTACCGCAAAGACACGATCCTCTCAATGGAACGAAATAAAACCCGTTCGGTAAATTTTTCAAGCATGTCGCAAAGTGGAACGGGAAAATCAAAAGGTCCCCCGACACGATAACCCCCCATTCGACGGCGACGGGGTCTCTGTCATGGGGCGATGCTCTTGTCCCAGCAGGGCCAGCGCGGGTCGCTCCGCGCCGTGGGGACTGCCAATCCCTGCCTCCACGTTTGACCGCAAACTCTTTCGGTCACTCGCGAGAATTTTTTTTCGGAGTCGAGCGGCGCAGCGGAAGGTTACAGTGAGTGCGGGAGTACGCGGTGCTTCATTGCGTGCAGGAACGTCATGCAGTTGTAAATGGCACCGGCAGAGGGAGGTGACCTAAATTGAGGAAACTGCTTAACCTCACAGAAACGTCGACTGGGATACAAGGGGACGACTGAAATGAGCCCTTCTTCCCATAAGTATTAAATAAATTTACTTGAACGCCCTCTCACGGAAGATCCAAGTTTCAGCAAGGTAGGCCATCCTGGATACAGCTCAGGTATTGCCTCGTTTTGAGGGAACCTCCCTCATCAGTCTCTATCTGATTTTCTCTCATTCTCTCTCTCTAAGCCACATTAGCATTACACTCTTCAACCAGGACCAGTATTTAATTATAATTGAAATTAATCATTAAATTTCTGTATAAATAGATTTTTTTATTGAGTTTGATACTGTAACCCATTTTTTAGCGCCTCATTAAATTCAGTTGTGGACTTTTAATAATCAAACCACTTTACTTTTCCACATAAACTTTTTAATTTTTACAACCCAGGTTTCGTTATAGCATAACATCATCAGGTTCGACAGCATAATATCATTCATCAGGTTCTGATGATGTTATGCTATAACGAAACCTGGGTTGTAAAAATTAAAAAGTTTATGTGGAAAAGTAAAGTGGTTTGATTATTAAAAGTCAATATAAAGATTTTCCACCAAGTTACGCCAGAAACTGTTTTATTTATTCAGTTGTGGAAACGAAAAGTGAATAGTAAGGCGTGATGTTGTGCAATCGAGACATAATAAGAACTTTGCTGCAATTTTTCACATTTAAAACTTTATTTCGACCATGGTTTCGATACACTGTATCATCATCCTCACCTGATGATGATACAGTGTATCGAAACCATGGTCGAAATAAAGTTTTAACTGTGGAAAATTGCAGCAAAGTTCTTATTATTATTTTTATTAAGTTGTGGATGATTACTCGTCGATAAGATTAATTCTTCGCCTCTGATAAAATAAAAAATTCAAACAGAAATCGTACTCTCAGTAACATTCCAATCGTGGTGCTTATTTATTTAATATAATTCACTTGAATGGAAGGTGTAGCGAAACACTGGTCTGGAATTCTTACGTTTGCTTTTAGCCGCTGATAGAAGTTAACTTTAATTCATCGAGATACGAATTTATATGCGTTAAATCACATCATTCAACAGCACCTAATTAAGCCATAGATTGATGCCTTTGAGCATAAAAAACAAAAAATTATTGACAACCGCTATTTGCTTAACTACTCCGCGTTTTTCAAACACAATACGCCTCATGTTTGTGGAGAAGAGGAAAGAGGTGATCTCAATGGTTGACTAGGAGTAGAGCATATTGGAGCGGAGACCGTGTTGGGAGAGGGGCGCCATTGTCCCTATTTGCTCATTGCCCGAAGAGGAAATGACAAAACAACGATGAGAAGACCACTTAAACTCGTTCGGCGTAGTATACACCGTGCGCATGCGCCATTTATTCCAGGGTTGACGTCGCCCAGCCCAACACTCGAACGGTTTGTGCATGTCGACGTTCCATAATTGTCAAAATAAAAGTAAAAAACGTTCGGATCCTTGTTTCCAGACTGAACAAACCGTCGATGGATCGAATGCCGTGCCTCACGTTCACGTGCGAGCAAGGTGCCTGACTGGCAGAACCTTCACTTCCGGGAAACAGAATAGGAATGGCGTCATATTGATAACACCACCAAAACGATTGATGTGGATAATGGTATGCAACAAACAAATTTAGAATGAATTAAAATATTCCTGACATAGAGACGGACTCTAGTCAGAAAATTTGGACGATATTATTAATTAAAATAATGGACGATTTTGATGTAATTTAGTAGGGGTAAATTAATTACGAGATGCCCTTCCGAATTATATGAGAGAAACTTCAATTTTTAAAAATATCTATATTAAAATTCGTATGTGTATATATTTGTGTTTATGTATGTATATGTATGTATGTGTATATATATATATATATATATATATATATATATATATATATATATATATATATATATATATATATATATTCATTCACATTGAAATAGAGATTAGGAAAATGGTAAAGGAACACATATAAAGGAGGAACACAAGAGAGATGGGGATTGCTGATGTGACTAGATCACGAATGTAAAAATATTTTCCTCGACCGGGACTTGAACACCGGATCTCTCCACTTGCCAGGCGGATGCTCTAAACCACCTGAGCTATCGAGGAAGGGTAAATTTACCCTGAAATCTGTTCGTCCTTTATGTGTGTTCCTTTACCATTTTCCTAATCTCTATTTCAATGTGAATGAATATATATTTATACATATTTACATAGAAATAGGTATAAGGATAGGGGATAGGAAACACATAAAAGGCGAACACAGGAAATGTGGGGAAGGCGGTTTTTGAGCAGATCACGAATGTAAAATATTCCCTTAACCGGGATTATAACACCGGATCTTCCACTTGCCGGGCGGATGTGCTACCGGTTACACCACCAAGGAAACTTAATTTACACTGAGACCTGCGATGTTTTTAAACGCCCAAGTGCTCCGAATCATTTGCCAAAGGAAGGCTTTTAGGGAGCTGTTCCACCAACCAAAAGAGAATTAGACAATACACACAAGAAGAGGGAACAGTTGGTTAGAAAGTATATGGTTTCATATAGAATAGGAACAGTATGTGTCGTGGCACGCATAACGAGAAGAAGAGATGAGCCCCATTTGCCAGATACACATTCAAATACGAAGTCCCGCCATACGGCGCACAAATATTCATTCAAACATAGAAATAAGTATAAGGAAAGGGGATAGGAAAACATATAAAAGGTGAATACAGGACATGTGGGGAAGGCGGTTTTTGAGCAGATCACTAAAGTTAAAATATTTCCTTAACCGGGATTTGAACACCAGACCTTTCACTTGCCGGGCGGAAGTGCTACCAGTTACACCACCAAGGAAACTTAATTTATCCTGAGATCTGCAATGTTTTTAAAACGCCCAAGTGCTTCGAATCATTTGCCAAAGGAAATATTTAGGGAGCTGTTCCACCCACCAAAGGAGAAATCGACAGTACACACAAGAAGAGGGGACAGTTGGTTAGAAAGCATATAGTATCATAGAGAATAGGAACAGCACGTTTCGTGGCACGCATTCCCGGTTAAGGAAATATTTTTACTTTCGGGATCTGCTCAAAAACCGCCTTCACCACATGTCCTGTGTTCGCCTTTTATGTGTTTTCCTATCCCCTTTCCTTATACCTATTTTTATGTATGAATGAATACTTGTGCGCCGTATGGCGGTACTTCGTATTTGAATAATTATATAAATAAATAAATAAATAAATAAATAAATAAATA